>PVKP010048972.1:0-14174 GCA_004027715.1 Plecturocebus donacophilus | reverse complement strand
AGAGTTCTGTAAATGTCTATTAGGTTTGCTTGGTCCAGGTCTGAGTTCAAGTCCTGGATATCCTTGTTAATTTTCTGCCTTGTTGATCTGTCTAATATTGACAGTGATGTGTTAAAGCCACCCATTATTATTGTGTGGGAGTCTAAGTCTCTTTGTAAGTCATTAAGAACTTGCTTTATGTATCTGGGTGCTCCTGTATTGGGTGCATATATATTTAGGATCATTAGCTCTTCTTGTTGCATTGATCCTTTCACCATTGTGTAATGTTCTTCTTTGCCTCTTTTGATTTTTGCTGGTTTAAAGTCTATTTTATCAGAGACTAGGACTGCAACTCCTGCTTATTTTTGCTCTCCATTTGCTTGGTAAATCTTCCTCCATCCCTTTTTTTGAGCCTATGTGTAACCTTGCACGTGAGATGGGTTTCCTGGATACAGCACACCAATGGGTTTTGACTTTTTATACAATTTGCCAGTCTGTGTCTTTTGATTGGGGCATTTAGCCCATTTACATTTAAGGTTAATATTGTTATTTGTGAATTTGATCCTGCCATTTTGATGCTAGCTGGTTGTTTTGCCTGTCAGTTGATGCAGTTTCTTCATTGTGTCGATGCTCTTTACCATTTGGTATGTTTTTGGAGTGGCTAGTACTGGTTGTTCCTTTCCACGTTTAGTGCTTCTTTAAGGAACTCTTGTAAAGCAGGCCTGGTGGTGATGAAACCTCTGAGTAATTGCTTGTTCATAAAGGATTTTATTTCTCCTTCACTTATGAAGCTTAGTTTAGCTGGATATAAAATTCTAGGTTGAAAGTTATTTTCCTTAAGGATGTTGAATATTGGCCCCCTCTCTCTTCTGGCTTGTAGGATTTCTACCAAGAGATCTGCTGTGAGTCTGATGGGCTTCCCTTTGTGGGTAACCCGACCTTTCTCTCTGGCTGCCCTTAGCATTTTTTCCTTCATTTTCAACCCTGGTGAATCTGATGATTAAGTGCCTTGGGGTTGCTCTTCTTGAGGAATAACTTTGTAGTGTTCTCTGTATTTCCTAGATTTGAATATTGGCCTGCCTTGCTAGCTTGGGGAAGTTCTCCTGGATAATATCCTGAAGAGTATTTTCCAGATTGGATTCATTCTCTCCGTCACATTCAGGTACACCTATCAAACGTTGAATAGGTCTTTTCACAAAATCCCATATTTCTCAGAGGCTTTCTTCATTTCTTTGTACTCTTTTTTCTCTAATCTTGCCTTCTCATTTTATTTCATTGAGTTGATATTCAATCTCTGATATCCTTTCTTCTGCTTGGTCAATTCAGCTATTGAAACTTGTGTATGCTTGCAAAGTTCTCTTGTTGTGTTTTTAATCTCCATCAATTCATTTATATTCTTCTCTAAGCTGTTTATTCTCTTTATCATTCATCAAACCTTTTTTCAAGCTTCTTAGTTTCTTTGCATTGGGTTAGAACATGTTCTTTTAGCTTAGAGAAATTTGTTATTACCCACTTTCTGAAGCCTGTTTCTGTCAATTCATCACATTCTCCATCCAGCCTTGTTCCCTTGCTGGTGAGGAGTTGTGATCCCTTGGAGGAGGAGAGGTGTTCTGGTTTTGGGTGTTTTCATCCTTTTTGCACTGGTTTCTTCACATCTTTGTGGATTTATCTACCTGTGATCTTTGTAGTTGGTGACTTTTGGATGGGCTTTCTGAGTGGACATCCTTTTTGTTGCTGATGAAGTTACTTCTTTCTGTTTTTTTGTTTTCCTTCTAACAGGCCCCTTTGCTGTAGGACTGCTGAAGGTCCACTCTAGACCCTGCTTGCCTGGGGATAACCTGCAGCGGCTGCAGAACAGTAAGGGTTGCTGCCAGTTTCTTCTTCTGTTGTCTTTGTCCCAGTAGGATACCCGCCAGATGTCAGCCTGAGCTCTCCTTTATGAGGTGTCTCTTTGGATATACAGGGGTTGGGGAGCTGCTGAGGAGAGAGTCTGTCTCTTATAGGAGCTCAAGTGCTGAGCTGTAGGCTCTGTTGTTCCATTCAGAGCTGCTGGGCAGGTACATTTAAGTCTGCTGCAGCAGAACTCATAACTGCCTTTATTTCCCAGGTGCCCTTTCCTGGAAAGGTGGGGCTTTATGTATAAGTTCCTGACATGCTGCTGCCTTTTTTCAGGGATGCCCTGCCTAGCAAGGAGGTAGCCTAGTCATAGTCTGCCAGAAGACACGTTGCTGAGTGCCATGGGCTCTGCCCTGCTGCTCTGTGAACTTCCTTGTGGTTCTGTTTATAGAGGTATAGTTAGAACTGCCCTAGTAATGGCAGTCTGCCTCACTAATGGTGGACTGTCTCTGTAATGGCACACTGCCTTGGTAATGGCGGACTGCCTCAGTAATGGTGGACTCCCTCAGTAATGGTGGACTGCCTCCGTAGTGGTGGACTGCCTCCATAATGGCAGACACCCTGCCCACCACAGAGCTGGACTCTCCAGCATCCAGCTGTGCTTGACTGAAACATCAATCCAGAGCATTTCAGATTGCTGGACTTTGTTGGGGGTGGGACCCACCAAGCCAGATCACCTGGCTCCGTTTCAGCCCCCTTTTTTCAGTTGAATGGGTGGCTCTGTCTCCCAGGCATTCCAGGCACCAGTTGAAATGGAGCCCAGATTTGTGTGAGTTTTGTGCGGAGACCTGCTGCGCCTGTTGAAACAGCCATGCTGGAGACTTGTGGTGCTTTTCCACCCAGGAATCTCCTGGTCTGTGGGCAATAAAAATTCATTTGGAAATGCATTGATCACTCAACCTCTGCGTTTTCACTGGGAACTGCACTCCAGAGTGAAAAATATACGTTAGGAAGATTTTGATAGGATCACATCTCTGTCTTTGGACACTGGACTTTTATGTGTCACCATGGTGTTCTGATCTTGGAGGTTTTTTAGACACTTATAGTCAATGACCAATCTTTAGCTTCTACAATGTCGCTTCACACTGCAGGCTAAAATAAGGCCCCGGCCCAGTTTTATAAGGCTGCCCAGGCCTGGGCATAAATAAATCTAATATAGAGGCTAGCCATCAACTTTATTGCTTATAAATTATGAGAGAAAAAAATAGCTTGGGTATAAGGACCTAGTGGACTTTCTAACACAGAACCCCAGAATTGGGTGGAATTATACAGTCTTGATACCTAAAGAACTTCCAATCCTTACATCAGTTTGCTGCAGAGAAAGAGCCTCACTGGGTTCAGGCAGCAGAGTATATGCTCACTCTGGAAAGCTCCTTTAAAAAGTAACTGCTGAGTCCAGCATGGCCTGTCCATCCTTCTAAAAATTATCCACCCACTAAATCACTTCTTGCCTTTGGAGTAGAGAGAGTAAAACAATAGAGAGTACAAAGAGATTATATCAATTGAGCTTCTTCCATCTGGAAAAATATATATTGGGTGCAGAAAGTAGGCCAGGTGCAGTGGCTCATTCCTGTAATCCCAGCACTTTGGGAGGCTGATGTGGGTGGATCATGAGGTCAAGAGATCGAGACCATCCTGACCAACATGGTGAAACCCTGTCTCTACTTAAAAATATAAAAATTAGCTGGGCATGGTGGTGCATGCTTGTAGTCCCAGCTACTCGGGAGGCTGAGGTGGAAGAATCACTTGAACCGGGAGGAGGAGGCTGCAGTGAGCTGAGATTGTGCCACTGCACTCCAGCCTGGTGACAGAGCAGCGAGACTCCATCAGAAAAAAAAAAAGAAAGAAAAGAAAGTAATTAATTATATCATTTAACAGTGACTATTGACTATTTGTAAATTTTGCTATGTGAATGGTCTGTTCAAGTCCTTTGGTCACTATAATTAGATTATTTGACTTCTTATTGTTGATTTGTAGCAATCATTTATATATTCTGCAAATAAGTTGTCAATTATATCTATTGTGAATATGTTCTCACAGCCTATGACCAATCTGTTCCTTTCTTAATGTTTTTTTTTCTTATGAGCAGAACTTTTGCATTTTGATCATTATCATTTAATCATTTTTCCTTATAATTACTGCTCTCTGCTTCTAATTAAGAAACCTTTTCTTAACCACACATTATAAAAATATTATCCTGTGTTTTCTTCCAGAAGCATAGTATTTTTAATTTATTCATGTGGGTTATTAATTAAATGATTCATTTAATGACCCAAATGAATAATACAAAAATAATTTTTGTGCATGGTGCAAGGTAGACGTCATATGAATACAGACATCCAATTCTTCCAGAATCATTTGTTGAAGAGATTTCCCTTTCCTTCCTCCATGTAACCACTTTTACACCTTTGTCAAAAATCAATGGACAAATTTATGTGTCATTTTATAAATGATTCTTTTTATCCATTTATCTATTCTTATATTAATAACAAATAATCCTACTTAGTGACAATTGGTAAGTCCTGAAATCAGCTAATGAAGATACTCTGACTTAGATTTTTATTTTCAAACTTGTTTTGTCTATACAAGTCCTTTGCATTTCCATATAAAATTTAAAATCAGCTTATCAGTTCCTACCAAAATGTTCTAGGTATCTTATTGGGATTGAATAATATCTGTAAATCTATTTGAAAAAAAAATGGCTTTTTAACAACTTGGAATATTACAAACTATAAACATGGGATGTATCTTCATTTGTTTAGGTCTTATTTAATTTCTCTTAGAAGCAGTGTTTTGTAGTTTTCAGTGTAGAAACTTGAAAACCTCACATTCAATTTATCTCTACACTTTTCATTATTTTTCCATCTGCTATAAATCAGATCTATCTCATCATTTTTACTGTTTGTTACTCATATATAAAAGTTCAACAGATCTTTGCTATTTGCATTTCTTCCATTAATCTATTAAATTTATATATTAGTTTTAGTATTTTTTGGCAGATTACTTTTTTCACACTGACAATCACGTTGTCTACATATAAAACAGGTTTCAATTTTCCCTTTCTAATCTCTATGACTTCTATTTACTTTACTTGCATTGTACCTCTAGTACGATGATGAATACAAGTGATGAGAGTGTCCAAATCTTGCACATTTCCAAATTTATCAACTTTAGAGAAAAGAATTGTTTTTTCACCATTAATTTTGATATTAGCTCCAAATTTTCCATAAATACAATATTTCCTTTTGTGGAAATTCACTTTCATTTCCAATTTGCTGAGAGTATATATTATGAATGTTGATTTTTTTAAATGCTTATTTTGCTTGTATTAAGATACATTTTTTTTAACTTTTAAATAAGTACTTCTGTTAGGATAGATGTGAGGAAAAAAACTTCAGCTTTAGTATTGTTTGTCATATTTCATTAGGTTTTCTTTTTCCAAATTGAGTTTTGAGACCTCTTGCATTTAAATGGAACAGGATTGATAAATTCAAAGTCTTATAGTTGGTAGAGTATCTAAACAAGATTAGAATGAATAAAGCACAACAGTGAAGTATTAACAGTTTCAATGGTTGAAACTGGGAGGCGGAGGTTGCAGTGAGCCGAGATCCCGCCACTGCGCTCCAGCCTGATGCCTGGCGACAGAGCAAGATTCTGCCTCAAAAAAACAAACAAACAAACAAAAATGACAACAAAAAACAGTTTCAATGGAACAAGTAACTAATCTTTTAAATAGCCTGTATTGTCAGTTTCAAGTTGGAGTCACCCATGGTCATTCATTCTTTCACTCACGTTTTTATTTACAAAAAATCTATCAAGTACTTATTACATTTCAGCAATATAAATGTGCATCCATATAAAGAAAAGATTGCTTAAATGTTTATCAAAATGGTAACTATAGCTATTACTAGGTAGTGTGAGTAGGCCTGGCTTATTTTCTTCTCTAATACCGAGTCCAGCTCGGCCGTAGAGACCCCCACCCAGGCGCACTGAAGGAATTGAGAAACAGACACCCAGATAGAACAACAGAATGGTACTATCTGGGAGCCAGCAGCCTGCCAAGCTGAGAGCCTCAGGAGGCTGACAGCATTCCAGGCTGAAGGCCTCGAGCAGACTCTAACCCACATATTTATTCTCTCTGAAGAGGTGATCATTATTAACAGATGTTTGGTATTTTCTCATAACACAAAATATGCCAAGTAGGTACCTGGTGCCTGCTTACCACTGATCACAGACAAACTAAAAAGTATTCTCCACAGGGAGGGAGGGAGCCATGGGGAGAGGGTCAGATGTCCCATGCTTAACCAGTGCATGATATTTATATATTGTCCTGCCACTTTAGAATGCCCCAAGTAGTTTTCTACTTGAGAGGGGGTGGCTAGGTTTTTCTTACCATCGTTCTTCTTAACAAGCAATATATTCTATCATACACTCAGCATTTCTCAACACTCTAAAAAACTGCATTTAATGGATTATCTTCAAAAGCAATGTATCATTTTTACAACTTGAAAAAAAGTCATTTTTAAAAATCATTCTGAGATAAAAAGAGTATAACCTCTCAATCTCAACATCATTTCCCTAGGACAGGAAGTTATATCGTAGAGACTGGCAAATTGCCATGTACAGACACATAGCCTCTGTAGTCCCTAGTTTCCTGTGATCTGGAACAACATCCATCATATTTATGCTAGATATCTGATATAGTTTGGCTGTGTCCCCCAACCAAAATCTCATCTTGAATTGTAGTTCACATAATCCCCATGTCATAGGAGGGAACTAGTGGGAGGTAATTGAATCACAGGAGCAGTTATCCCTTATGGGCTGCTCTTCTACTAATAGTGAATGAGTTGCTCATAAGATATGATGGTTTTATAAAGCAAAGTTCCCTTACACATGCTATCTTGCCAGCTGCCATGTATGATGTGCCTTTGCTTCTCCTTTGTCTTGCATCATGATTGTAAGGCCTCCCAAGTCATGTGAAACTTGAGTCCATTTAACCTCTCTTTCTTTATAAATTTCCCAGTCTTGGGTATTTTTTCATAGAAGTATGAAAATGGATTAATACAATATCACATAACAGCTTTTCCCCCCTTATTCCATTATATCTTGTAGTAAATTAAATGTTTAGCATATGGCAAAAACAGGACAAAGGGAATGGAGAATCTATTTCTAATACCCAAGCCCAGGTTCAATGCATACTTATCCTCAAGTGCATCGAATTATATATATTTTTAAGCCAAATAGACTTTCAGTAGGGAAAGTCATAATGTTCCATTATTTATGCCTAATTTTTCTAAACTGATTATATCTACTCCTTAGAGCCCTGCTCACTATTAGCTCAATCCTTTGGATCTATAAAGGTATCAGAGGCATCAAGAATGTAGGAGAGCCTACTTTCCTTCGACAAGGACTTAATGTCTGCCTGGAAATATTCCAAGTGTTAAGAATATACAGATGAACAGCACAGAGAAGACTCTTGCTTCCATAGAGTTTCTATTCTAGTGAAAAGGTGGGAGATAGAATATAAAGGAATAGATTGTAATTCATTATATATAAAAAAATAAAACAAACAAACATACCAGAAACTATTGAAGTACTGTCCACTCTAGAAGTGCTGATCAGGAAAGGCCTGAGTAGGGACATTTAAGCTAAATGATAAGGAAAAAGTCAGGCACGAAAAAAATCTAGGTGTCAGTATTCTGTGTATAAAGGATATAAGCGTATAAGCACTGAGACAGAGAAAAGCTCAGTGTGTCAAGACATAGAAAGAAGGCTGGTGAGACCAAAGTACAATGGACAGGGGATGTGGTTTAAGAGGCAGACAAAGGTGGTCCCTCTATAATTGCCAAAATTACTATAGATCATGACAAACCATTCATTTTCCTTTCCAGCTTTTCAGTTTCTTTACAGAAATGACCTCTCGCATATCTTCTAAATGTAACTCATTACACTAATTCTAGGAATAATTATACAGTAGTACAAAAAGATGACAGATGGTTGTATCCATTCTGTAGTAACGTACAATAGAAAAGAAAATGATAGCCAAGAATTCAAATGTTTGTTTCATTTCTCCCTGCTCTCAATTTTAGACTGTCCCATGTCTTCGCTACAGGTTCATGAGTGAGTTATTGAACTCTCTGTACACTTAATTTGCTGACATGTTAAATGCGGATAATAATTTCTGTAATAGCAACTGGGTAGTCATGATGTGAGATTTTAGTGAGATAATAGATGTGAAAAAACTTTAAAGAGATAAAAGCACTAAGCTGAGAGTGAGAAACTGGTATTAAAGTGGAAGATGCTAACCTATAAAGGACATTTTTGCAAAATAAAAACTAGGGGTTTTTTTTTTTCCCCCTTGCCATCGGTTAGGAGACTCTTACAACTATGGAATCACCACCTTCATTAGTTTCCTATTGCTGCTATAGAAGATTATAACAAACCTAGCAGCTAAAAACAACACACATTTATAATCTAACTATTCTGGAGGCCAAAAGTTAGAAGGGTCTCACTGAGCTAAAGCCAAGATGCTGGCAGGGCCACACTTTTCCTGGAAGCTTTAGAGAAGAACTTCTTTCCTTGCTTTTTCCAGCTTCTAAAGGCTGCTCACATTCCTCGATCCTGGGACTGTTCCTCCATCTACAAAGCCAGCTTAGTCCATTGGATCTAATGGGGCTGGGTTTTTCCTGTGCTGTCATATCTCTAGTTCTCTCCCTTCTTCCTCCTTCCTCTACTTGTAAGTATTCCTGTGATTATACTGGCTTCACTCAGATGATCCAGGATCAACTTTCCAACTCAAGGTTGGCTGATTAACAGCCTTAATTCTAGTGTTAGCATTAATTCCTCCTTGCTATGTAATCTATTTACAAGTTCTAGGAATTAGAATGTAGACATCTTTGCGGAGCTGTTATTTGTCATCTCCCACCCCATTAGAGTGGTTTGTTATGTAATTCTAATGTAGACAGTCATGGACAGTGAGAGTTTCAAAGTGGGCAAAGATTGCAGCTACAGTTTCAGTGCTTAGATGAAGAGATAGTCCATGTAAGTCTGAGACATACACACAGAGAACAAAAAGCTGTCTCAAGGGGAGGAGCCAGTTGTCCGTTAGTTGTAGCTCAATCTATATGAAGAATAGCACAAACCATCTGGTGTTTAGGCCCTCATGACAAAGAACACATGTGATGGTTAATATTGAGTGTCAACTTGATTGGATTGAAGGATACAAATTATTGATCCTGGGTGTATCTGTGAGGGTGTTGCCCAAGGCGAGTAACATTTGAGTCAGTGTGCTGGGAAAGGCAAACCCACCCTTAATCCAGGCGAGCACCATCTAATCAGCTGCTAGTGTGGACAGAACGTAAGCAGGCAGACAAATGTGAAAAGAGACTAGCCTAGCCTCCCAGCTTACATCTTTCTCCGCTGCTCGATGTTTCCTGCCCTTGAACATTGGACTCCAAGAATTCCATTAGTTCTGTCCCTCTAGAGAACCCTAATACCACACATAAGGTGAGATTTTTTTAAAAATTTGAATTCCACCAATCAGAGGTCCCTTTTTATAGTAATTTTAGTCCCAGTTTCTTTTTCTCAGGCAACCATCTTGCAATCATCTTCCAACCTGAACCCAATCAAGCTCTGCTGTTTTTGTAAACATCTTCTTGTTTAGTCAATAATTCTTTTGGTTGGCTTTTAATTTAGGAGTTGGTTAATTATAAGAAAAATTATTTTTGACCAAAATGTTTATAGTTGCTTTCCCTACATGGTAGCATCACAAATAAAAATTCTCCCTAAATGCCAAGGCTGCAAGAGACCAGGAGCTTAAGTGTAACATATGATCGATGCCTAACTAAAATTTATTAAAATCATCAACATAAAATATTAATCATGAGCACACTATCTACAGGGCTTTCTATATTAGGCAATGAAGATAAATAGTTATGAGATATGGTTTCTGCTCCTAAAGGCCTGTCAAGCTCTTTGGTGTGACAGAATTCATATAAAATTATAAGCAAAAATGTAAGGCAAAATGCCAAGAGAGTGGTGAGGTAATGAATGCTACAGAATTTCAGAGAAGGAAGAAAAATTACTGAAAGAAAATTTATGGCAGGCTTTATGGAGCTTAGTTTAGTTCATCTTGAACAAGTATAAACGAACAAATAGATTATTCCAGGCAAGGAGAATACCTTGATGGGTACAGAGGTACAGAGGTAAAATCACACATGATTGTTCTGAGTGACAATGAGAATCCCATTTTGATGCATCCAGGAGATACATGAATAGAATAGGAGGAGGTCACCTTGAAGTGTGACTGCATAAGACTATGTCAAGGTAATACAGTAGATCCTTAGGTTTAGACAAAAGGGAAAAGCTTTTAGTAAGGGAATACCAGTGCGAAGAGCCAGTTCAGGATGACAATATAACAGAATGTATCAGAGAGAGGATTTTATTATAATGATGAGTCTCTGATTAAATTATCATCTATTTCATTATCTCCATCTATATTTCTATATCTGTACCTATACAGTCACGAGCTACATAATGACATTTTGATCAGTGATGGACTGCATGTGCTACAGTAGTCCCATAAGATTAAAATGAAGCTGAAAAATTCCTGTGGCCTAATGATTTCATAAGCATCATAATGTGGTGATGCAATGCATTTTCACATGTTTCTGGTAATGCTGGTGTAAACAAACCTACTGTGCTGCCCCTCAAAATATAGCACATAATACTTGGTGATGACAATAAATGACTATGTAGCTGGGTTATGTATTTACTATACTATACTTTTTATTGTTATTTTAGAAGGTAGCCCTTTCATGTTTATATATAAAAAAAAAAAGAATTAACTGTATAATAGCCTCAGGTAGGTCCTCAGGAGGCTTTCCAGAAGAAGGCATTGGTATTATGGGAGATGACAGTTCCATGCATGTTATTGCCCATGAACACCTTCCAGTGGGACAAGATGTGGAGCTGAAAGAGAATGACATTGATTATCCTGACCGTGTGTACGCCTAGGCTAATGCATGTGTTTGGGTTTAAGTTTTTAACAAAAAGTTTAAAAAGTAAAATACGAATTAAAAATAGAAAAACAGAAAAAAATTGGTAGAATAAGGATATAAAGAAAAAATAGTTTTGTATAGCTGTACAATGTGTTTGTGTTTTAACTAAGTTTTATTACAAGAGTCGAAGTTTTAAAAAGTTTATAAAGTAAAAAAAGATTCCAGCATGCTAAAGTTAATTTATTATTAAAGAAAAAAAAATTTTTTTTGAGACAGAGTCTCGCTCTGTCGCCAGGCACCAGGCTGGAATGCAGTGTCGTGATCTCGGCTCACTGCAACATCCATCTCCTGGGTTCAAGCAATTCTCCTGCCTCAGCCTCACAAGTAGCTGGGACTACAGGCGTGCACCATCACACCCAGCTAATTTTTGCATTTTAGTAGAGACGGGATTTCACTATGTTGGCCAGAATGGTCTCGATCTCTCGACCTCGTGATCTGCCCACCTCAGCCTCCAAAAGTGTTGGGATTACAGGCATGAGCCACCATGCTCAGCCAAGAAAAATATTTTTTTAAATGTATTATATCCTAAGTGTGAAGTGTTGAAAAAGTCTAGAGTAGTGTAATGCTTTAGGCCTTCATACTCACTCACCACTCACTCACTGACTCACCCAGAGCAACTTCCAGTCCTTCATGCCCCATTCTTGGTACGTGCCTGATACAGGTGCACCATTTGAAAAAAACCCTTTTATACGGTATTTTAAATATACCTTTTCTATACCTAAATATACAAGTATTTACCATTTTGTTACACTTACCTACAGTATTTAGTACAATAATATGTTGTACAGGTTTGCTGCCTAGGAACAAAAGACTATGCCATATAACATAGGTTTGTAGAAGGCTATGCCATTTATATTTGTGTAAGTATATTCCATGATGTTCATATAATAATGAAATTGTCTAATGATACATTTCTCAGAACATACTATTGTCATTAAGCAATACATGACTACATGTGAATTTATAATCATCTATTTATTTATAATTTGACCTATTTTCCCCATTACATTATAACTTCCTTGGTCAAAAAGATGATGTTATTTTGTTTTTATGAAGCTGAACCATGGCGTTCTTAGTAGCAAAGAAGTATTAAGAAAAAATATTGGCCTTTAACATGTGAGTATATTGTCTAATACAGCTGCAGCTGAAAACTGTAAGGATAATGTCTTCTGAAGTTGACTGCCTTCCTGAACACTGAAGTATTCCTCTGGTAAATATATTTTAGTGGAGTCTCCTGGGAACAAGCAGAAAAACTATACTCTCAATACCAGGATTCCAGTGGCTACATGACACACTCCACTCCCTGAATTATGCACCTTGCCACCTTTCTAAAACTGAAGGAGTCGTGTGGGTATGTGGATGTGGGTCTTAACTAAAAATGCCTTCAGCTTTGGTGGTTTAGCTCGAGAAAAGACAGCGATATGGCTCAAAGAGATGAATTCACTAAGAATCAAGCAAATACACAAGAGTGGTTGGAAACACAATCTGACAGTTAATAGATTCTGTGAATAAACAAGCAATGGAAAATAAAGCATTACCGATGTCTGAATTTTTATCTAGCTTCAAATTTGAGGAGGATTATTTTGTTCTTACATGTGGCTTCTTTTCCTAATATTAATGGTAAAATACTACACAAAATTAAAGGAACCATAAGTGCATTAATAAAAATATTAAGAAAGAATCATCACTTTTTCCATTCAAGACAAAAATTCTTATGCATTATACTTATAACTAAGATATAATTTTAAAAAAATAGTGTCACACTTTAGATAGATAATAGATGATTGATTGATAGATACATAGATAGATAGATATCTCAGATATTAAGCTATACAGGTTACTTTATATGTTCCTAAGATCATCAAAATAACCCTGCAGATTAGACAGTGAAGATTTTATCAGTTTTCTTTTATGAATGAGAAAAACTTTGACAGAGTCAATGACTCACCAAGGTCATATAGTCAGTTAATAAAATTATACTTACATGTGTAAGCACACAGGCTTTTCATTCTAACATATCTTGGGTAGGATTCCTTTCTCAGTCCCTTTCTGTTAATAGCTGAGAAATATTCAAACTGAAACTCCCTGAGTTTCACTTTCTTCATATCTAAAGCAGGACTACTATCTAATATATAAATTTTGGTGAAGATTAAATGAGATAAGGAATGTAAAGTTTTCAGCACAGTATCTGGCACAAAATGAGTGCTCAATAAATGCAGACATTTTGGTTTATATTTTCTGCATAACAAAACACCCAAGATTCAGTAGCTTATAACAACAAAAATCATTTATTATCCCTTGAGAGTCTATAGCTTGACTGTGTTCCTCTGGATGCTTCTGCCACAGGCTTCCTGAGCTTTGGCTGGTGAATGATCCACAATGGCTTACTCACATGACTGACAGTTGAGGCTGGTGTGTTAGCATGGAGCTCACCTGGGGCTGTAGGCAGATCACCTCGATTCTCCTCTATCTTGTCTCTATGTGACATGAGCTTCAAAAAGAGAATATTCCCAGTGTATAAAAGCAGAAACTAATGATCACTTCAGGCTCAGTCCTTGAAACTATACAGAACTATTTTCTATTCTGTTGATCAAATAAATGCATAAATTCAGCCTAGATTCAGGAGGAAAATGAATAAGCTATGCCTTCCAATAAGAGGTGTGGCAAAGAATTTATAGCTACTTTTAATCCACCATAGCCTTCCCTGTGGCCAAAAATTATTCACATTCTTCCCACAGGCAAAAATACACACACCCTGTGTCGGTTTTCTAGGAATGACATATCAAAGTGCCTCCAAATAGGTGGCGTAAAGCAGATACTTACTTGTCTCTCATTTTTGAAGGCTGGAAGTGAGAAGTCAGGATCTCAGCAGTGCCATGCTCCCTCGGAGACCTGGAGAAGAGTATACCTTCTTTCCTTTTCTAAATTCTGAGTTTGTCTGAAATCCTGGGTGTTTCTTGTCTTGTAGGTGTTTCGTTCCAATCTCTTCCTCTGTCATCACATGGCCATGTTCTCTGTGTGTCGTCTTTTTTCCTAAAAGCATACCAGTCACCCTGGATTAAGGGTTCACGCACCCTACTCCTTATGACCTTATCTATCTCCTTATGACCTTGTCTACTTACGATATCCTATGAACATATCTTAACTAAATACATTTACAGTGACTTTATTTCCAAATAAGGTCACATTTGAGGTATTAGTGGTTAGGGCTTTAACATATTTTTTTTTTTTTTGAAAAAG
>PVKP010048971.1:0-14184 GCA_004027715.1 Plecturocebus donacophilus | reverse complement strand
ATTCTAAAAGTGATCACATAATAGGAAATAAATCACTTTAGTTTGCATAAGCATTTCACAGATTTAAATGAAATCCTGAGCAATAGAGCAAGATTCTCGTTCTCTCTCCCTCTTTCTCTTTCTTCCTTTTTTCTCTTTTATTCTACTTCTATCTTAAAAAAAAAAAAATAACTTCCCCTCTCTCTTTCTCCTTCTGAAAAAAAAAAAGAAAGCAAAGCTTAAGCCTTACTGCTGAGATAGAGAAAGTTTTAGGGGTCTGAATAGAAAACCAAAACAGCCGCAACATTCCCTTAATCTAAACCCTAATCCATATAACAGTGCTGTAACTCTCTTCAATTTTGTGAAGACTGAGAGAGGTGAGGAAGATGCAGAAGAAAAGTTGGGAATTAACAGAGGTTGGTTGATGAAGTTTAAGGAAAGAAGCCATCTTCATAACATAAAAGTACAAGTGAAGCAGCAAACGCTGATGTTGCTGCAGCAAGTTATCCAGAAGATCTGGCTAAGATCACTGATGATGATGCCTATGCTGAACAAGAGATTTTCAGTGTACACTAAAGAGCCTTGTTTTGGAAGAAGATGCCATCTAGAATTTTCATAGCTAAAGAGAAGTCAGTGTGTCTGGCTTCAAAGTTTCAAAGTACAGACTGACTCTTTTCTTAGTGGGTAATGCAACTGGTAACTTGCAGTTGAAGATGATGCTCATTTTCCATTCCAAAAATCCTAGGCCCCTTAAGAATTATGCTAAATCCACTTTGCCTGTGCTCTAAAACTGGAACAAAGTCTGGATGTCTGTGTCTCTGTTCACACCATGATTTACTGGATACTTTAAGCCCACTGTTGAGAATTACTGCTTAGAAAGAAAACAAGATTCCTTTCAAAATATTACTGCTCATTGATAATGTACTTGGTCACCCAAGAGCTCTAATGGAGATGTATAATGAGATAAATGCATTTTTTATGCTTGCTAACATAATATTATTCTGTAGCCCATGGATCAAGGAGTAATTTCAACATTCAAGTCTTATTATTTAAGAAATGCATTTCATAAGGCTACACCTCTCACAGATAGTGATTCCTCTAATAGATCTAGGGAAGATACATTGAAAATCTTCTGAAAAGCATTCACCATTCTAGATGCCATTAAGAACATTTGTGATTCATGAGAAGATAATAAAATACCAATATTAACAGAAGTTTACAAGTTGATTCCAACCCTCATGAATGACTTTGAGGGGTCATTCTTTCAGTGAAGGAAGTACCTTTGAAGGTTACTTTATTTGGTAGTACCTTGAAAGGTACTTCCTTCAGTGAAGGAAGTAACTGTAGATGTAATGGAAATAGCAAGAGAACTAGAATAAAAATGGAGGCTGAAGATGTGCTTGAATTGCTGCAATCTCATGATGAAACTTGAATGGATGAGGAGTTGCTTCTTATAAGTCAGAAAATAAAGTGTTTTATTGAGATGGAATCTACTCCTGGCAGACATTATGTGGATTGTTGAAATGGTAACAAAGAATTTAAAATATTCCTTAAACTTAACTGATAAAGCACTGGCAGAGTTTAAAATAATTGACTCCAATTTTGAAAAAAGTTCTACTGTCTAAAATGCTATCAAACAGTATTACATGCTGCAGAAGAATTTCTTTGTAAAAAAGGAAAAGTCAATTGATGCAGCAAACTTCATTGTCTTATTTTAAGAAACTGCCACAGCTACCCCAGCCTTCGGCAACCACCACCCTGATCAGTCAGCAACCATCAACACTGAGGCAAAACCCTCCACCAGCAAAAATATTATGACTTGCTGAAGGCGCAGATTATAGTTTTTTTTATTTTAGCAATAATGTATTTTAAATTAAGGTATGCATATATTTTTTTAGACCTAATGTTATTGTATACTCAGTATATACTACAGTATCATGTTAATATAACTTTTATATGCACTGGGAAACAAAAAAACATTGTATGACTTAGTTTATTGTGACTTATTTATGACTTGATTTATTGTGGTGGTTTGCAACTGAATTTCCAATATCTCAAAGGTAGGCTTGAATTCAACAGTCAATATAAGATTTTTCTGGAAGGAGGAGGCACATTTTTAGTGCTGCGGTATGTTTATTAATTTAGAATATATTGTGAAATATTTTTATGATTAATATATGTAATCACAATTGTGGGACATATTACTGTTTTTAAAGAACAAATTTTGTCAAATACTTTTTCCAGACTTGAACACTTATATTAATACACAAAAATAATTTGCTAGTATCTTAGTATGTCATTAAGAACAACTGATAGGAAAGGCTACTTTGGCCCCCATCCCTGTTGACTTAGTTATTGACATAGCAAAATATCTCATTATCGAGTATTCATGTCCAATACTTAAGAGATCACCTTTTCTTTGAACCTCCTCCTACTTTTACTTCTGTTTCTTCATCAACTATTCCTATTCCCTTTTCCTGACCCATACATTCCAGTTAATTGCTAACTCTAGACCATTTTCTCTGTTACTATGTTGTTTTCTTAGTTCAGGACTGAGGCATCTCTCACCTAGACCACTGCCACAGTAGGTGGTTCTCATTCCTTCCATTATAGAAGGGTGGTGTGGAAATAATAAGATCCATAGGAATAAATAAATAAATGTTCCAAATTACAGTAAATGACACATAATTCTAGGACTTGAAATATCTTTAAGGATCATATAAAAGGAAAACCTAGCAAAATACAGGGTGAATAAATGTATGCTTTTGAGAGAAACATAAGTCAGATTCACCTTCCTGTTCTGCCACTTCCTGTGTAATTTTTAGCCATTTATTTACATTTTTTCAGCCTTGATATTCTTGTTTTTAAGGTATAGATATTAAAACTTATAAATAGCAGTCATGTCATTTAAGCAAAATTAATTGATAAGATATCCATATAACAGGTCTCCAGGAGAAAGGAGGTCTATCATTCTTGAAAAAATCACTCCCCTCCCATTTTATGTTCTAAAATACTAAAGTACTTTCGCCAAACAAACCAATCAACCAACCAACCATGAACAAAATTCATACTAATATTTATACAATTTTTTTAGCAAGTATTCTAAGGAACAGCTTGCATCTTATTCTCGTGTTAAAATATGATTATCATATGTAAATAAACAGTATACTTTCTCAGGAGAGCAGCTTCAGATTCAGGATTTGGTAACTGATTTGGGAGTTTTTCCTACTGTCTAACCTATATTTCTTATGTTTCAATGTCAACTATATTTTTTTTGCTTCATATTTCTTAAGAATGAAACAAGTACTAAAGTGCAGGATTCCCTGAACTAGAATTAATTTATCTTCTGTATTTGCTTTCTCCTTCAGTAGTTATCTTGTGGTGACTGAGGAAAACATTATTTTATGGTCTTGTGACATTTGCATTTGTTAGCATTCCATTATAGATAAATATAGTCTTTGCCCCTAAAGTGAAGTGAATGAAAAATAATGTAAGCTCCCATGATGGATCAGGTCAAGGCCTCAATCTAAGTTTCCTTCAGCAACTTGCCTTCTATACTGTCAAATTTCTTGTGGGATGGTAAAATGTTTCATATTTCATGAATTTTGGTATCGCCAAAATCCCTATATCCTTGGGTTTTACGTCATCGGAACTTGAAGTTGCTTGCTGCTTAGGTTTTTTTCTTTTAATTTGTTGGGTGAGTTAAAGAAAAGCAAGATGAGTTACACACCTGCCTTTCAGTATGGTTAATCCAAATAAATTCCCCATATATTCTAATTCCTTAGAGGTCTAGTTTGTGCTTTTGCAGTTTATGTTCTGTGGCTTTATTACTTGTGGCATAGTCTTTTGGTGTTCTTTATTGAGAAATATCGGATCTTTCCAGGTCTCTTTCTGCATTTGGACAAGATCTTTGCAGAAACTGAAGTCTCTAGAAAGAAGATTGATAGAAAAGAACAGAGTCATAATGTATTCTCAGCTGGTGGGAGAAAAAGGATTGTATTTTCTTTCCTTTGTATCGGTCAAGAACTAACCAGTATGCAAGTTGATGTTGAAAAGGCAGTATACTACCCAAATGATTTTCAAAATGAGAGTCTCTGTTTGTTCAATTCTTTTACCTCGTTTTTATGTGTGTCTTCTTTTGTCTTTTGTTTAATTTAACCTTGGCCCTTTATTAAGAAAACAATCATCACAGGGAGAGCATGCATACTCATTTCGCATCTTTTAGTGCTTGAAAAACATTAACATATCCATTTCTCTTCTAAATAGAACCTTCTGAAATAACTTGGGCAGAATTTGTGTGAATGGAAACTCATTTGTTTTAATTACACAACCAGTGTGAAAGAAGATCTAACATGCTCTTTTATATTGCTTTGCATCCTAAATGAGTATATACATCCTATATAGACACTCTCATTTTTTGATTATAATAATAGTTCTGTTTTCAAATTTCATTGGTCTCTTGATTCTTTCTTCACTGTAAATTTCTTTCAATTTATTTCAACAAAAGATTTATTCTTACCTTTTTATTGATATCATTCTTCTCAATCCTACTACTGACCATTGTTATCTTAAAGCTTGTGACCCTTCCAATTCTAATTGATAAAATTAAACATGTTTTATCAGCTTGAGCTAGTCCAAGAAAGTTACAGAACGATTCAGTTTTATAAACATTTTCTCACAGCTACATACTATTATAGGTTGAGAGTCCTGATGATCAAGTACAGGCTGGGCTCTCTGGGGGCTCAGAATCCAGTGGGATAGATAGACCAGTAAGTTAGCAATTAAAATGTATGCTGGTGAGAAGGGCTAGGGCATTCCTCTTTCCTCCTCATAATTGCACTCATGCTGGGATCCATCATCACCTACCCCTGGGCTTCATTTTTAGGACAACATTTCCTTTTTTTCTTTTTATTGACTTCTTCATATTCAGCCTTCCAAAGCTGATGGGAGCTGAGGAGACTCATTGATAATTGATGAATTCTTGGGGAACTGAGACATGTCTTATTCTCAATACTTAGTATAGCACCTGGCACAGAGTAAGCTCTCAGTAGAAGTTTGTTTACTGAATCACTGGATCTTGACAGCATTAGTAATGAAGAGTTGCATTCAGAGAAGCCTCAAGGCTAAACTCTTAGCAGGATACTCTTCAGTTGGCATCTCTAGTTTTCTTTCTGTCATCACACATTCTGACCTTTCATGTAGAACCTAGTTATCTGGGACCTCCCAATTCCTACCTATCCCACTGACCTGCATCCTTTTTTCTCAGATGTGACTTGTCAGATTGTGTCCATTTTAGTCTTTTATTCAGAAACTTTCAGAGATATTCTGGCAAATACTTATATTTTGATAGTTAACTGTAGTACTTAGCCCATTAATTTAGCAATTTCAGGCAATATATTTCTCAGGGATAATAGAAGATCTATATTTAAGCATTTAATCTGTAAAAGACAACCTCAGCAGCATTATTACCATAATTCAATATTTAACACTTACTGAATGCATTCTGTTTGGTAAAACTATATTAACTTCTTGACAGTCATTACCTTGTTTATGCTTCACAATATTTCTATCAGATAAGAAAAATGAAGCTCCAAGGGAATATAACACATGTTCTAGTTAACATGGAAAGAGTTACACGTGGAATTGGAACATGTTACCTGACTGAAGATTCTTTGTGCAGCCAGGTGCAGTGACTCACACCTGTAATCCCAGCACTTTGGGAGAATCAGGTGGGAGGATCACCTGAGGTCGGGAGTTTGAGACCAGCCTGACCAACATAGAGTAACCCCGTCTTTACTAAAAATACAAAAGTATCTGGGCATTGTGGTGCACACCTGTAATCCCAGCTACTCGGGAGGCTGAGGCAAGAGAATCGCTTGAACCCAGGAGGTGGATGTTGCAGTGGGCCGAGATCATGTTGTCGCACTCCAGCATGGGCAAAAAGAGTGAAACTCTATCTCAAAAAAAAAAAAAAAGATTCTTTGTGCACCACTCCTATGTTATGTCACCAGACCCCACTCACCCACCTTGCCTACTCATCTGGTTCTGCTGTGGTAGCACTTTCTCTAATTTTTTTTATCATTTTGAAGCAAATCAGTTGCGTTTCCAGTTGACTGCCTTGACCTTCAGCAGTAGTTCTTACTGAAAAAATATATGCCATTAAAGTAATTCACAAAGCTTGTGGGCAATTTTGGACGTAAGCAGTTGCATGCATTTTGGTAGAATACCATTTCTTCATTAAAATTGTATTAAGATGACAGAGAAAAAATAAATTAGTTACGCTCATGTTGGCAATGACTTATCCTGAGAAAAAGCTCAGCATTTTCTAGGCAAATTACTAATTATGACACAGTAAATTGTTGGGTCACAGGATGCTTCATGAAATTGAAAGAAAAAAAATAGCCCTCCTTGATTTTCTTACTATAAGATATTAGATTTAGTGTAAAGCTTTCCTTCCTTCTTTATGACAGTGGACAAGAGCTATCTGTATCCTACTTTACTGTTTATATAGTTTATACAACTGGAATTAGAGTCAAGATGTATAGGCAGAAAAAGCAACAACTCTTATAGATAACCATTCCTCTATCTCTCCAACAAAGCAGTAAGAGTATAGAAATTGAAATTGAAACATATTCAAGTCCATTAGGAGGGCCTGTGCTTTAAGGCTTAAGAGACACTAAAGGATTTCTGAAGCAGAGAAGCAACTTTGTAAATCTGATGTTTCTATTAGTTGTAATTTTCTTTAAATAGTCTCCCATTTAATTTTCTCTCTTCTGCATGAGCAGTAATTCAGTGACAACTTTTTCAATCCACATAGGTATATTTAGGAATGCTGAGGAATAAAGCTGCTTTTGGTTCATAGCGTAGGCTGCTAACCAGTGCCTCGAACTGCTTTCAGAATTTACTTTTCCGTTAATAAGTCCTTTCACACCATGGAAACCATGCAGGGGGTTTGTAGAGAGAATTTTTTTTTTTCTTACGAAAGAGTCTGAGTTGAGCATTGCTATGAAGGACTAGACAAATGAACTGAAACCAGTAGCTACATGAGACATTTTGTAAAGTAAATCAACACAGTGGGAGTTCCCTCTCCTCAACTGATCTGAAACTTATTTGAGAATTTTTTCTTTTATCCATCAACATTTTTTCAAATATATTTTTCAATACTGCTCTCTGTTTGTAGTAGAAAGCATGTCTCCTGTTAAGTGTGTTTATTTTCACTGTATCCTCTGTCTTTTCAAGAGAAGGTTGAAGAGAAGCAAGGCAGAGGCATATTGAGAAAAAGTCTCTGGATCAATTTTGAGTGCAAAATAAGGATAACATGAGAATGAAGGAACCCAAGGTTTTTCTTAGTTTGTTTCTTTCTTTCATTTATTAATTCATTCATCCTCTTCATTCAATGAATCAGTCAGTCAACATATATTTATTTGGTTCCTGCTACGTGTCAGGAACTCTTGAAGACACTAAGTGGGCAGATAAAGAAGCCAGGAATGGCCACTGTCCCTGGAAAGCTTGAAGTTTGCTTTTATAGCTAACTGGTTGAATGCTTTTTAAAAATTATGTTAATCTTTCTCGACTTCAGTTTCCTTATATGTAAAGAGATGGCTTATTAGATGACCTGATTCTATGATTCCAGGGCTTAATTAGCTATTACACCCTGATATGACCAACTCAAATCTAAAATTTGAATTAAAAAAGAAATGAACTTCTGTTCCCACAATATCCTCTCATTTCCAGACTTTACATTTCCAAGGAGAGTTTAAAACTTTTGATATGAATGTATTCAGGTTTTACTATTGGGATATCTTTCACATATTTAACTTAAATTCTGTATTTTTTATGTTCTATTTTTTCACTGACTGGTCAACATTATTTGCTTAAGGCTTAGGAGTAGGAGTAGCTGTAACTTGCTTTTGAAAAAGAAGTTCTGTCACTGTAAGCCACAATAGAGGTAACATGTCTTGATCCAGCTACCCTGTGCCAGGCCTGTAGCCTGGCATTTATAAGTTATAACCAATCTTCCATTTAATCCTAGTGGTAAAATATTTAGCTGAGATCCTTTAACAAACAAAGGGTGAAACCAGGATTTGAGCCTAGGTCCTCTGTTTCTAAAGCCAGCACTTTTAATCATTATTGTATATCCAGGTAGGGAAACACACTTAGAGGAGGTGATATTTTGGGAATGAGTGACCGACTATTCTCGTGTGCCAAGGACTGTGCTGATATTATCATAGGAGGTCTTGGATACTGGGAAAGCCCAAGCAAGCTGGGGAGAAAGAGTCCTTAGTTGTTAGACTGGTGCAAAAGTGATTTTGGTTTTTCTCATTACCTTTAATGTTTAGAATGGAAATAGCTGAACACATTTAAGAGTATCCATCCTGCGAGGCTTAGAAAAATTTTAATGACCACTTTGCAGAAATGTGTTTTGCATTGTGGTATTTTGAAATAAAAGATTTTATTTTAGTGATGAAGAGGCACAAGTTGCCTTTATATAGTTGAAATAAATGATGTACTTTGTTTTATAACAGCAAAGTTTCAGGAGGCAATAAATGGCAAAACCAAAAAAATTTTCCTATACCGGTCTGAAAGTCTCCATTTAAGACTCTAAAAAGCCATCTTAAAAATAAATTTTAAAGTAAAATTTTCAGAGCATAATGATATCATAATATTAGAGAAACATAACCGGAATATAAAAAATTTAAATATATTCAAAGGAAATTGAATAAAAAATAGTAACTCAAAAAAGAGAAAAAATAAATTTCAAATGGAGATTTATTAATCATGGTTCTATTTGCATGATGCTGAACATCTGAATAGTATTTGAGAAATTTTTGTCAAATATTTAAATAAATTGCACATGAAGTTATGCTTTTGGAAATTACTTTGAAGCTATCAGTTTTATAGTAATACTTGGCACTTTGAAGTTTTAATCTTTTAGTTTTTAAAATCAGTTTTTATTTTATATATAGTGAGTACACATGCAGGTTTGTTATACGGGAATATTGAGTGAGGCTGAGATTTGGGATATGAATGATCCCATCACCCACGTGGTGAGAATAACACCTGAGAGGCAGTTTCTCAGCTTCCCTCACTCTCCCCTCTAGAAGTCAGCAGTGTCTATTGTTCCCAAATTTATATTCATGTGTGCTCAGTGTTTAGCTTCCACTTACAAGTGAGAACATTAGTATTTGCTTTTCTGTTCTTGAGTTAAATCACTTTGGATTATAACCTCCAACTGCATTCATGTTGCTGAAAGGACAGGATTTCATTCATTTTATGGCTGTATAGTATTCCATGGTGTGTATACACCCATCTTCTTTATCCATTCTACCACTGAAGGGCACCTGGGCTGATTCCATGTCTTTGCTATTGTGAACAGCTCTGTGATGAACATATGAGTACATGTGTTTCTTAGGATGATTTGTTTTCCTTTGGGTATGTAACCAGTATAATTGCTCTTGTTGAAGACATCATTGACCTCCTCGTGAATAAATTGATCCTCATTTTACTGGATTGTGATCACTCCCTCCTCCTTGAAACATGGCCCTCTCACAGCATCCAGGATACCTCATTTTCTGATTATCCTCTCACTTCAAAGCTGTACCTTTTCCATCATCTCACTTAATCATTTATCAAAACATCTCATTGTAGCCCTTAAATTTATACAATTTTGATTTGTTAATTAATAATTATAAAGCTGCATCTCTTTTTTTCTCCATTTTGTTTGTTCTTTCTTATCTTTATAACTCTGAATATTGAAGTGCCCAGGGCTCAGTCATCTGGATCTGTTTTTTTTTTTTTGTATTAAAAATCGATGTCTAATGAACATATTTTGGAAGTTCATGTGATATTTTGATATATGTATACAATGTATAATCATAAAATCAGGGTAACCGGGCTATCCATCACCTCAAACATTTATCTTTTGTTTGTGCTGAGAAACTTGCAATGTTACCTATTTTGAAATACACAATAAATTATTGTTAACTATAATATCCCTATTGTACTATTTAATACTAGAAATTATTCTTTCTATTTAACTGTGTTTTTGTACCCATCACCCAACTTCTCTTCATTCCCTCCTCCTTGCCTATCTTCCCAGCTTCTGGTCACCACCATTCTCTGCTTTATCTCCATGAGATCCATCATTTTAGCTCCCACATATGAGTGAGGATATGCAATATTTATATTTCTGTGCCTGCAGTATCTTATTTAATGTTATGATATTCAGTTTCATCTATCAGTAAGATTGCTGGATCATATTGTAGTTCTATTTTTAGTTTTTTCAGGAAACTCCATACTGGTTTCCATAAGGGCTGTACTACTTTAAATTCCTACCAATAGTGTATGAGCATTCCCCTTTCTCCACATTCTGACAAACATTTTTTTTTTCTTTATTATTTTTAATAGTAGCCATTCTAACTGGGATGAGATGATACCTCATTATGGTTTTGGTTTATGTCTTCCTGAAAATTGGTGATGTTAAATATATGTTTTTTCATATACCTTTTGGCTACTTGTATGTTTTCTTTTGAAAAATGTCTATTCATGTCTTTGCCCATTAAAAATTTTTTTTTTTGTTATTGAGTTGTTTGTGTTCCTGATATATTCTAGCTGTTAATCCATTGTTAAATTGGTAGTCTGCAAATATTTTCACCTGTATAATAGGTTGTCGTTTCACTTTGTTGTTTCTTTTGCTGTGTAGATGCCTTTTAGCTTGATATAACCCCATTTATCTGTTTTTACTTATTTTTCCTGTGTTTTTGAGGTCTTACCCAAAAAATCTTTGCCGAGATCAATGCCCTGTAGCATTTCCTCCATGTTTTCTTTCAAAAATTTCATAGTTTCAGGGCTTACATTTAAGTCTTTAATCCAGTTTGAGTTAATTTTTGTTTATGGTAAACAATGGAGATCTAGTTTCATTCTTTTGCATATGGATATCCAGATCTGCATCACCATTTAATAAAGAGACTATCCTTTCCCCAGTGCATATTCTTTGTATCTTTGTCAAAAATGAGTTGAGTTTAAGTTTGTGGGTTTATTTCTTAGTTCTCTATTCTATTTTGTTGGTCTGTGTGTCTGTTTTTGTGTGGTATCATGCTGTTGAGGTTCCTGTAGCTTTGCAGTATAATTTGAAATCAGATAGTATGATGCCTCCATCAGGATTGCTTTAGTTATTTGAGTTCTATTGTAGTTTCATATAAACTTTAGAATTGTTTTCTCTATCTCTGTGGTGAATATCATTGGTATTTTGATAGGGATGATATTGAATCTGTAGATTACTTTTGGTAGTACAGACATTTTAATAATATTTCTTCTAATATGTAAGCATGTGATATCTTGCATGTTTTTCTGCCCTCTTCAATTTTATTCATTGTGGCACTGTTTACAATAGCGAAGATTTGGAACCAACCCAAATGCCCATCAATGATAGACTGGACAGGGAAAATGTGGCACATATACACCATGGAATACTACACAGCCATAAAAAACAATGAGTTCATGTCCTTTGTAGGGACATGGATGAACCTGGAAACCATCATTCTCAGCAAACTGACACAAGAACAGAAAATAAAACACCACATGTTCTCACTGATAGGTGGGTGTTGAACAGTCAGAACACATGGACACAGGGAGGGGAGCATCACACACTGGGGTCTGTTTAGGGGGACTGAGGGACAGCAGAGGGTAGGGAGTTGGGGAGGGATAACATGGGGAGATTGCCAGATATAGGTGATGCGGTGATGGAGGCAACAAACCACATTGCCATGTGTGTACCTATGCAACAGTCTTGCATGTTCTTCACATGTACCCCAGAACTTAAACTGCAATTATATATTTATATATATATCTATAAGTATATATACATATATATACGCACACACACATATATATACGTATATATATATACATATATATATACGTATACATATATATACGTATATATATATGTGCGTGTGTGTGTATATATATATATATATATCTAGCTATCCCCATGTATAATAGCTAAAAAAATAATAATGTACAAAATACTTAGAAATAAATTTAACCAAAGAAGTGAATTATTTCTACAAGGGAAACTATAAAACACTGATGAAAGAAATTGAAGAGGGCAGAAAAACCTGTAAGATATCCCATGCTTATGTATTAGAAGAATTACTATTAAAATGTATATACTAACAAAAGTAATCTACAGATTCAATATCATTCCTACTTGTCCACATCCTCTCCAGCATCTGTTGTCTCCAGATTTTTAATGATTGCCATTCTAACTGGTGTGAGATGGTATCTTAATGTGATTTTGATTTGCATTTCTCTAATGACCATTGAGGTTGAGCATTTTTTCATATGTTTGCTGACCTCTTATATGTCTTCTTTTGAAAAGTAGAGTTCATATCCTACACCTACTTTTGAATGAGTTTGTTTATTTTTTTCTTATAAATCTGTTTTAGTTCTTTGTAGATTCTGGATATTAGTCTTTTGTCAGATGGGTAGATTGCAAATTTTTTTTCCCATTCTGTTGGTTGCTGGTTCACTCTAATGATTGTTTCTTTTGCTGTACAGAAGCTCTGGAGTTTAATTAGATCCCATTTGTCTATTTTGGCTTTTGTTGCCAATGCTTTTGGTGTTTTAGTCATGAAGTCCTTGCATATGCCTATGTCTAGAATTTCTGGGACACATTTAAAGCAGTGTCTAGAGGAAAATTTATAGCAATAAATGCCCACATGAGAAGCAAGGAAAGATCTAAAATCGATACCCTATCATCAAAATTGAAAGAGCTAGAGGAGCAAGATCAAAAAAACTCAAAACCTAGCAGAAGACAAGAAATAACTAAGATCAGAGCAGAACTGAAGGAGATAGAGACACAAAAATCCTTCAAAAAATTAGTAAATCCAGAAGCTGTTTTTTTGAAAAGATCAACAAAATAGACCACTAGCCAGATTAATAAAAAAGAAAAGAGAGAAGAATCAAATAGATGCAATAAAAAATGATAAAGGGGATGGCACCACCGATTCCACAGAAATACAAACTACCATCAGAGAGTACTACAAACAACTCTGTGCACATAAACCAGTAAACCTGGAAGAAAAGGATAAATTCCTGGACACTTGCACCCTCCCAAGGCTAAACCAGGAGGAAGTTGAAACCCTGAATAGACCAATAACAAGGGCTGAAGTTAGGGCAGCAATGAATAGCCTACCAACTAAAAAAGCCCAGGTCCAGTTGGGTTCACAGCCGAATTCTTCCAGACATACAAAGAGGAGCTGGTAACACTCCTTCTGAAACTATTCCAAACAATCTAAAAAGAGGAAATCCTTCCCAAATCATGTAATGAGACCAACATCATCCTGATACCGAAACCCAGCAGAGACTCAACAAGAAAAGAAAACTTCAGGCCAATTTTCATGATGACCATAGGTGCAAAAATCTTCAATAAAATACTGGCAAACCGATTGCAACAGCACATTAAAAAGCTTATCCATCACGATGAAGTAGGCTTCATCCTGAAGATGCAGGCTGGTTCAACATATGCAAGTCTATAAACATAATTCACCACATAAACAGAACCAAAGACAAAAACCACATGATTATCTCAATAGATGCAGAGAAGGCCTTTGACAAAATTCAACAACCCTTTATGCTAAAAACTCTCAGTAAACTAGGTATTGATGGAACGTATCTCAAAATAATAAAAGCTATTTATGACAAACCCACAGCCAATATCATACTGAATGGTCAAAAACTGGAAGCATCCCTTTGAAATCAGGCACTAGACAAGGATGCCCTCTCTCACCACTCCTATTCAAAATAGTATTGGAAATTCTAGCCAGAGCAATCAGGCAAGAAAAAGAAATAAAGGGTATTCAATTAGGAAAAGAGAAAGTCAAATTGTATTTGCAGACATGATTGTATATTTAGAAGACCCCATCGTCTCAGCCCAATATCTCCTTAAACTGATAAGGAGCTTCAGCAAAGTCTCAGGAAACAAAATCAATATGCAGAAATCACAAGCATTCCTATACACCAATAACAGACTAAAAGAGCCAAATCAAGAGGGAACTCCCATTCAAAATTGCCACAGAGAGAATAAAATGCCTAGGAATACAACTAGCAAAGGATGTAAAGGACCTCTTCAAGGAGAACTGCGAATCACTGCTCAAGGAAATAAGAGAGGACACAAACAGATGGATGAACATTCCATGCTCA
>PVKP010048970.1:0-14237 GCA_004027715.1 Plecturocebus donacophilus | reverse complement strand
GTGTTCCAGGCCACAGTGCGGGCAGCTTCCAGCCGTCGAGGAGGGGACGGGGTCTCCCTGGGGTAGAGCCTGGGGACAAGCTGTGAGCGGCCTGTGAGCTGGGTTGCGAGGCTGGCCTTGGCCCCGTGTCCTGGCCTGGCTGCCTGAGCAGAGTGGCTGCCGTGGGCACCCGGCTCAGAGGCAGGGGCCGCGCATTTGGGGTCTCAGCTCCTTGACCTGCTGGCCCTGGCTTAGCTCTCCCGACAGGCTGGGATTCTGCAAGGCAAAGCCACAGCCTGGAGGACAAACGAAGGTGCTTCCGAGCTCGGCTGTGGGAGAGTGTGGGTGCTGCCAGCTCAGTGGGCGTCGCTGGGACTCGGCCGCCGCCCCAGCCTGAAGACCCAGACTGGCCTCACCCACCTGTCACTCAGACCCACGCCAGCCCGGAGGGTCCCCCACTCAGGTGCAGACGCAGCCCTCCCAGGCACGGCTCCCCTGCTCCTAAATACGCATCCCCTTTTCTCTCTCCACAGCATGGATGTCTGAAAACAAGCTCGCCCTAACCGCTCTGCTCATTTGCGATGGAAAAGGCACAGGTGAAGAGCACAGTCTCTCGAGCCACGCTGCCTGGGATCAAACCCGGCTCCACTGCCCGAGATTGTGACCTTGGACAAGTCACTCAGCGTCTCTGGGCCTCCATTTTCTCATTTGTTTTTTTTTTTGTTGTTTGTTTGTTTGTTTTTGTTTTTTTGTTTTTTAAAGACCCGGTCTCACCATGTTGGTCAGGCAGGTCTTGAACTCCTGACCTCAGGGGATCCGCCCGCCTTGGCCTCCGAAGTGCTCGGATCACAGGCGTGAGCCACTGCGCCCGGCCATTTTCTCATTTGTGAAATGGGGCAGTGAGGGCACTAATGTTGTCAGGTTGGGGGAGGAGAACATGTCAGCACGTCCTGCACGCCTCCTGTGCCCACGCCGTGTCCTGTGACTGTCCCTCCCCGGCTGCGCTGCTCTTCTGCGTGTCCTGCACGCCTCCTGTGCCCACGCCGTGTTCTGCCAGCCTCTGCCCGGCGGCGCTGCTCTTCTGCAGCTGTGTTTTCTGGGCCATCAAAAGCATCTCCATCCCCAAATCCACCTTGATTCTGATTCTACTTCGCGTCTCACCAGCACTTAGCATGGATCGTGGTCTTTCCCCTGAGATGCTCTTTTCCTGCAGTCAAAGGGAACCGAGGGGCCGGACGCGGTGCTCACACGTGTAATCCTAGCACTTTGGGAGGCTGAGGCGGGTGGATCACGAGGTCAGGAGTTCGAGACCAGCCTGGCCAATGTGGTGAAACCCCATTTAAAAAAAAAAACAAACGAAAAAAACAGAGGGACTGAGGGCTGCAGGACAGAGAGACGACCGCGGCGGGACAGTATTGTCGTGGCTCGTTGGCATTCTGGCATAGCAGGTGCGGAAAGGTTCCGAGGCTGTGATGTGGGGTTGCTGAGTCGGGCTAGCCTCCGCAGCTGCATGGGAAGGACCCACCATCAGCGGACTCTGCCCGCCAGCTCTTAGCACCTGCTGCTAACGGTCCTGGAAAGGGGTCTGGTAACAAGAGCCAACGTTTCCCAGAGTCCTCGGCCATAGGTGGAAACTTGGGGATGAGGAGGGCTGCAGGGCGGGGGGCCACACCGGTGGGCAAAGAAGGCCAGAGCGTGCGGAGAGGAGAGGAGCAGGTGAGCACACGAGGGAGGGGAGGGTGGTGGGAGCGGCCTGGCCCGCAGGGCTGTCTGTTCTGGATCTGTGTTGCCCGCAAAGCCTAGCTTCGGAGCAGACCCAAGTCCCAGTACAACTAGATCTTTCACAATAATTTAGACTTCGTTGTGTGTTTCCTCAAAGGCCCCTTCCACAGGGATTTTACTACCCAGCAAAGCTTCAGGAAGATCCCTAACCCTTTCTTCCTCCCCTCGGGTTTTCCCTCATGGCGGCGGCTGACCAGGCCTCCCTGGAGTCCTCTCCCCTGTGCCTCAGCCGCCCCTTGGACCTCCTTCCTGCAGGAAACTGGGTTCTCACGCATGTCCTGTGCCCTGAGCAGTGTCCTTCCCTCCCTGCCCGGAGCATTCCATTTTCACATCGCAGCCTCAGGACGAGGACACCTGAAGGCTCCATGAGTCTACATTTGGAGGAGTAGGGAGTGGACCCTCGCTTGCCTGCTGACAAATTAGATCAGTTGGATGAAATGGACCGATTCACAGAAAGACACAGCTATTGAAACTGCCTCCAAAAGAAGTAAAAAAACGTCTGAGCAGAACTATGATACGGTTTGGCTCTGTCCTCACCCAAATCTCGTGTTGAATTGTAACCCCCAGTGTTGGGGAGGGACCTGGTGGTGGTGATTGGATCGTGGAGGTGGACTTCCCCCTTGCTGCTCTCGTGAGAGTGAGAGAGTTCTCACAAGATCGGTTGTTTGAAAGTGTGTAGCACCTTCGCTCTGTCTCCTGCTGGCCATATGAAGATGTGCCTGCTTTCCCTACACCTTCTGCCATGATTGTAAGTTTCCCGAGGCCTCCCCAGAAGCAGAAGTCTGTACATCCTGTAGAACTGTGAGCTGATTAAACCCCCTCTTTTTCCCTCCCTCCCTCCCTCCCTTCCTTTCTTCCTTCCTTCATTCCTTTTCATTTTCAGAGTCTTTGTTGTGCAGGCTGGCGTGCAGTGGTGTGACCTCTGCTCACCACAACCTCTGCCTCCTGGGTTCAAGTGATTCACCTGCCTCAGTCTCCCAAGTAGTTGAGATTACAGGTGTGCACCACCATGGCCAGCTAATTTTTGCATTTTTAGTAGAGACAGGGTTTTGTCATGTTGGCCAGGTTGGTCTCGAACTCCTGACTTCAAGCAATTTGCCCACTTTGGCATCCCGACGTGCTGGGATTACAGGCGTGAGGCACAGCACCCAGCCAAATCTCTTTTCTTCATAAATCATCCACTCGCAAGTATGTCTTTATAGCTGTGTGAGAACGACTGATACAAAAAATTGATATCAGAGAAGTGGGCCATTGTTAGAAAGGTACCTGAAAACGTGGAAGGAACTTTGGAACTCGGTAGCAAGCAGAGGTTGGAACAGTTTGGAGAGCTCAGAAGAAGGCAGGAAGATGAGGGAAAGTGTGGAACTTCCTGGAGATTGTTGAATGGTTGTGACCAAAATGCTGATAGTGATATGGACAGTAAAGTCCGAGGTGGTCTCAGATGGAGATGAGGAACTTGCTGGGAACTGGAGTAAAGATCACTCTTGATATGCTTTAGCAAAGTGACCGGCAGCCTTGTATCCCTGTGCTAAGGATCTGTGGAGCTTTGAACTTGAGAGAGACGATTTAGTGTATCTGACAGCAGAAGTTTCTAAGCAGCAAAGGGTTCAAGATGTTCCCAGATGCTTCTAAAAGCCTACACTCATTTGCATAAACAAAGAGATGGTCTGAAATTGGAACTTATGTTTAAAAGGGAAGTAGAGTGTAAACAGGAAAATTTGTAGCCCGGCCATGTGGTAGAAAAGAAAAACCCATTTTCATGGGAGAATTTCAAGCTGACTGCAGAAATGTATGGAAGTAAAGAAGAGCCAATGTTAGTCACCAAGACGATGGGGAAAATGCCTCTCAGATATTTCAGAGACCTTTGCAGGAGCCCCTCCCATCACAGGCCTGGAGGCCTAGGAGGGAAAAATGGTGTTGCAGGCTCAGGGACTTGCTGCTCTGTGCAGCCTCAGGACATGGTGCCCTGTGTCCCAGCGGCTTCAACTTCCAGCCATGGTTAAAAGGGGCCAAGGTGCAGCTCAGGCTGTTGCTTGAGAGGGTGCAAGCCCCAAGCCTTGGCAGCGTTCCTGTAGTGTTTGGCCTGTGGGTGTGCAGAGGGAAAGAGTTGAGGCTTCTAAGCCTCTCCCAGGTTTCAGAGGATATATGGAAATGCCTGGATGTTCAGGCAGAAGTCTGCAGCAGGTGCAGAGCCCTTATGTAGAACCTCTACTAAGGCAATGAGGAGGGGAAATAGGGGGTTGGAGCCCCCACACAGAGTCGAAATAGGGGGTTGGAGCCCCCACACAGAGTCCCCACTGGGGCACTGCTTAGTAGAGGAGTGAGAAGGGGGCCACCATCTCTCAGACCCAGAGCGGTAGATCCACCAACTACTTGGCCCGTGCCCCTAGAAAAGATGAGGCACCCAATGCCAGCCTGATAGAGCGCTGCAGGGGCTGTGCCCTGCAAAGGGGTGGAGCCGCCCGAGGCTTTGGGAGCCCTTGCATGAGCACAGTCTGGATGCGAGGCATAGAGACAAGGGAGACTGTTTTGGAGCCTTAAGATTTAATAACTGTCCTGTTGGGTTTCAGACTTGCGTGGGCCCTGTAGCCCCTTTGCTTTGGCCAATTTCTTAGTTTTGGAAAGGGAGTATTTACGCAATGCGTGTACCCCCATTGCATCTTGGAAGTAAGTAACTTGTTTTTGATTTTACAGGCTCTCAGGCAGAAGGGACTTGTCTCAGATGAGACTGTGTACTTGGACTTTTGAGTTAATGCTGCAGTGAGTTAAGACTTCGGAGGACTGTTGGAAAGGCATGATTGTGTTTTGAAACCTGAGAAGGATGTGAGATTTGGGGTGGAATGATGTGGTTTTGTCAGAGATGAATGATGTGGTTTTGTCCATCTTGAACAGGGATTGGGTGAAATAACGCTGCATTCCCAAGCGGTTAGGCATTCCTAGTCACAGGGTTGGACAGGCGGTCAGCACAAGACACAGGGCAGAAAGACCTTGCTGATAAAACCAGCTGTGGCCAGAAGCCGGCCAAAACCCAGCAAAGCCAAGATGTGATGGGAGTGGTCTCTGGTGGTCCTCACAGCTCATTACACTAAGTTACAGCGCGTTGGCATGCTAGAAGGCACTCCCGCAGCGCCATGCTGGTTTACAAACATGGCAATGTCGGGAAGTTACCCTATGTGGTCTAAAAAGGGGAGGAACCTCGGTTCTAGGAATTGCCCACCCCTTTTCTGGAAAGGTCATGAATAATCCGCTCCTTATTTGGCACATAATCGAGAAATAACCATAAAAATGGGTGACCAGCAGCCCACGTGTCTGCTCTGCCTATGGGGTAGCTGTTCTTTTATTCCTTTACTTGCTCAATAAACTTGCTCTCACTTTATGGATTTGCCTCGTATTCTTTCACGAACAGGATCCAAGAACCCTCTCTTGGGGTCTGGATTGGGACCCCTTTCCAGTAACATCGTTCTGTCAAACCTCAGAAGGGATAATACGGAGGAGACCCCTGACCCAAAGGAAATAGACGTCAGCACAAATGGGCCAGTTTGGGTAAGTGGTGGGGTAGCTGAGTGAAGGATGGGATTGTGCTAGAGAGTTGGAGTCTCTCCCAAGACCGAGAGGGTTAAAGGCCCCCCCTTTTTTGTCAAGCTGGAGTTTCTTTCGGTCTAGCGGCCCAGGCTGAAGTGCGATGGTGCGATCTCAGCTCACTGCAGTCTCCTTCCAGGTTCAAGCGATTCTCCTGCCTCAGCCTCCCAAGTAGCTGGGATTATAGGCATGCATCAGGATGCCTGGCTAATTTTTGTATTTTTAGAAGATACAGGGTTTTACCATGTTGGCCAGGTTGGTTTTGAACGCCTGACCGCAGGTGATCTGCCCGCCTTGGCCTCCCAAAGTGCTGGGATTATAGGTGTAAGCCATATAATCGAGGCCCAACTCACGAGAGTTAGAGTCCCTTCTAAGATTTAGGGGATTAGAAGCCCCACTCGGTGAAGTTCCTCCTGGCTCGCACGGGTTTGGCCCTGTGGGATGTTGACCGCTGTTCTCTTTGGACGCATCTGCCTTGCCGTCTCTGCTGATGGCTGTGGGGGACAGGCTGAAGCACGCACAGGATCACGGGACACGCGGAGCTTTTTCCTCCCCGGAGGGGGACCCCGAAGAGCGAATGGGACTCCTGGGAAAGGTCCCTGCGTGACTGACCACAGCCGCCTGACTTTGGTTCAGTGGCACCGGGATGGGTGGGTCCTTTCCCCCCGAGCTCGCCTTCCCCGCCCGACCGCAGGCAGCGCTTGGCTTTCTCCCTTTCTCTTCTTGCCCTTTCTTGTCTTTCCTGGTACTCAGAGAGACCCTCCTGCCCGAGACCGCATGGTGGGAGACGGGATCGACGATGACAGGGCCCGGTCCGGGGCAAGTCTGAGCGGGACCAGTGATGCGGGGTGCCCAGCAGAGCGGCTACTGTCTGTGTTTTGTCACGCGTGTTTTACTCTGGCCAGGACAGAAGAAGATAATTTTCCTTTGTGTTGTGGCCCCAGGGCTGTGGTGCAGCCAGCTGGGTCGCTGGGGCCAAACTTAGGGACAGGGAACCCAGAAGCCTGGCCTACCAGCAGAAGGTCAGGGTTTCTTAGCAGTCAGGTTTCTGGCCACTTTCTGTGTCGCTGTGCAGACTGGTTGAATGAATGGTAAAAAGCGCCGTTTATCTCCTGTAAAGCTTCGGTTCATGGGAAAAGGAATCGTGAGGCTAGCCTGATTCCTTCCTTCCTTCTTCTTTCCTTCCTTTCTTTTCTTCTTTTCTTTCTTCTTTCTTCACAGAGCCTCGGTCTGTCCCCAGGCTGCAGGGAAGTGGCCTGATCTCGGCTCACGGCAGCCTCCGCCTCCCGGGCTTGTTCTCCGGCCTCAGCCTCCTGAGTATCTGAGATTACAGCCGTGCGCCACCATGCCTGGTTCATTTTTTTTTTTTTTTTTTGTACTTTTAGTAGAGATAGGGTTTCTCCATGTTGTCCAGGTTGGTCTCAAACTCCTGACCTCAAGGGATCACCCGCCTCGGCCTCCCAGAGTGCTGGGATTGCAGGCGTGAGCCATCGTGCTTGACCAAGGCTGGTTTTAAACTGCAGCAAATCTGATGTGCTTTGTGTGTCTTTCTGCATTGTTCCGTCATGGAGAGGGGTACAGAGTGCAGGCCTAGGGCACCTGTGAGCCTCCTGTTCAAGATAGCCCGGCAAACTGCTCAGTTATAAACTTTGCTTCAGGCTCCTGGAAAAACAGAAAACTGGGTGAAGTCTCCGTTTTGTTTTATGTCCTTGGGAGCTTGACCTTGTAACGATGTGGCCGAACCTTCTCTTGGTTCCCGCCATCCCGTGGACAGGAGTTTGAGGGTTCGTGTCATAGCTGGTCCTAAAAGTTATCTTGAGCCGTTAAAGTCGGCTGCTGTAGGCTCCTTCTGGAAAGAGCCGTGGAGACGGCTCAGGACCGCAGCCCAGTAGCTATAGGTCTGTCTTTCACAATGGTGGCCTGGGCTCAGGGTTCAGTTCCTGACCTAGGGAATGAGTCCTTTCTGGTTCGATATTTGAGTGACCTTTACCGTTCATTAATTATCTTCCCTTCCAGGAATTATCTTGAATTTCTCTTTCTCTAAGCACCTGTGAGGTTACCTTTGGTAAAGTTCAAAAGCCAGAAACATTGGCTGTTTGGCCTGTATACAGCTGGGTAATAAGAGGTTTAAAGAGTGCTATGGTTAACAGTAGGCTTAATTAAAAGTGGATATTCATGCTCTGACAGCCTGGGACTCCTCGGCAAAGACGGAGGGGGTGCCACAGACCCTGTTTTGGAAAAGAAACGAAAAACTGAAACCCTGTGTTTTCCTGATGGCCCCCCAGGAATTAAAAGTGGATAGATCTCTCTCAAAATCTCAGGCCCCGCTCTGTTTTACATTGCACTATGTGACGTTTTGGACTTTCGGGGGTATCAGAAATTACCTTGCGTTATGAGAGAGCGTTGATGTGCAATTACTAGGTACGAAACATACCCTTGGGGTGGCCCACGGCAGTTACGGGTGACTGCTCAGCTCTTCCACATTTGGATTAGAGAACCATGCTCCCGGCCACCTGGAAGGTGAGGCCATGTCCCCAGCCCGCACTGAGACATTACCCCCATGGGGATGGGCCAATTACAAAACGGGCTGGTTGGTGTAGAATCATCACGCTGTCTTGTTCGTAGTGTTTCTCTTTTGGGGATCTAGGATCCGGGGTAAAAATGGGACCCTTCATCTTTGGGGATCTGTTTTGCCCTCCAGCTGCGGATGCTTATGGGGCTGTAGGCGCTGCATGCTTTCCCAGTCCTGTTCCTCCACGGCCCGGCCCGGCGCCGTAATCCAATTAAGAAACTGGCAAATGGAAAATCTTCCTACTGGATTTTCCTCAGTCTGTGTATTTATACGTGTTGCGTGTATGATATAAAAGAGCTTTGACTCGTTGTTTTAAAAATAATGTGCTTAAATAAAATATTTTGTCAGAAAAGGAAAAACTGGCCAGGTGTGCTGGCTCAGGCCTGCAATCCCAGCACTGTGGGAGGCCGAGGTGGGTGGATCACTCGAGGTCAGGAGTTTGAGACCAGCCTGGCCAACATGGCGAGACCCGTCTCTATCAAAATACAAAAATCAGCCGGTGTCATGGCGCCTGCCTGTGGTCCCAGCCACTGGGGAGGCCGAGGCAGGAGAATTGCTTGAACCCGGTGAGCCGAGATCGCACCACTGCACTCCAGCCTGGGCGACGCAGTGAAACTCTGCCTCAGAAAAAAAAAGGAAACTAGAATGCCCTTTGGTTCATTGACTTTAATAAGCTTTGGGAAATCAAGACAACTTTTAACTATATTTGGCAAAATAAAAATGTCTTCAAAATGTAGGCAGTAAGTCTGAATTGGGCAGGTCAGTCAGATATTAGGCTTGCTAGTTGCTTTAAGGTCACAAAATGCTTCTTTAGCTTTTAAGAGTTATTCATTTTCCCTGCTTTTTTTGTTTTCCGAGATGGAGCTTTGGTCTGTGGCCCAGGCTGGAGTGCAGCTCACCGCAGTCCGCCTCCCAGGTTCACAATTCTGCCTCAGCTTCCTGAGCAGCTGCGATCCCAGGCGTGCACCACCATGGTGGGCTGATGTTTGTGTTTTTGGTAGAGACGGGGTTTCACCACGTTTGCCAGGCTAGTCTCGAACTCTTGACCTTGTGATGCGCTTGCCTTGGCCTCCCGGAGTGCTGAGGTTGCAGGTGTGAGCCACGATGCCGGCCTCATGGTTCCCACGGGGTCCTAGAGAAGGCCGGGGTGCGTGTGAAGAGCCTCGCCTCCTAGCCATGTTGGAAAGAGTCACCCTTATCTGCACTTGTGTCTGATGTCCTCGGCTTCACATCTAGTTCATAATGACAATTTCTTACTCATCAGGTTTTTCACCAAAAAGTAAAAGTTGCTAAGAGTTAACAGTATAACATGTGCTTGAGGCTCTTAAAGAAACAGCTCTACTCATAAGGAAAGTGGAATACGCTTTTGGTAAAAGGTTATAAGAAGGCATGGGAATGTGGATTTCTTGAGTTAGAGGGTTAAAGAATTCTTTAAGTGACATAGAAAAAACGAAAGGTTTGAACAAGTTGTGGAAGTTTATAAAAAATTAATTGTAAAAGAGATTCTGTGAACATATTGAATAAAGTTAAAGGGGTATTCAGTTTTTCTCTAAATTAAACATTAAAATAAAAGCATCACAGGTTTTTCTTAGGATACTGACTGCTTTTTAACACAAATTGTAAAGGGTTACAAAAGGTTTATGAGAATCTTAATTTATAGTCCAACTGATTAAGATTGGATAGATTTGTCTATAAGATTTTATTAATAATTGGGGTTGACATTAATAGTACACTAATGCAAAGGATACAATTTGGTTAATTTGTGTAAAAATTATACAGAAAGAATTGTCAAATGTCAAATGGTGTTTGGCTACCTTTGGGCTGTATTTGTGTAAATGTATTACTGGTATGTGTTCCAAAAAATGGGAAACTCTTATAATTCTGATATGATTTCATGCATGTCATCATTAATAATTATAACTGTCACATAAAATCCTTGTATGTTGACCGGTCATGGTGGCTCACGCCTGTAATCCCAGCACTTTGGGAGGCCAAGGTGGGCAGATCAATTGAGGTCAGATCAGTGGAGACCAGCCTGGCCAACATGGTGAAACCCCATCCCTACTGAAAATACAAAGGTTAGCTAGGCATGGTGGTGCACAATAATCCCAGCTACTTGGGAAGCCGAGACAGAAGAATTGCTTGCACCTGGGAGATGCAGTTTGCAGTGAGGCGAGATTGCACCACTGTACTCCAGCCTCGGTGGCAGAGTGAGACTCTATCTCAAAAACAACATTGTACGCCACAGAGACAACCACATGTCTTTGTCAATCATGTTTTTGACTGAGGCTGCCCTAAAACTTCTTGTCTCTCACAGACCGTTGTTGTCTTGTTTTGGTCCTCTTTGGAAGGTGGTTTTATAATCGACATTAGAACTCTAACAGATGTTCTTAAATTCAGGATTCTTGTGACTTTGGAGATTCTGACATTAGGAAAACGTTCAGGACTCTCATGGAGAGACGGACTATTCACGAATATCAAACAAAATAAAAGTTAACTGCATGGACTGATCTAATAGAAAACTGAAGCAATTTTTTTTTTTTAGCTGGAGTCTCACTCTATCATCCAAGCTGGGGTGCAACGGCATGATCTCAGCTCATTGCAACCTCCATCCCCCGGGTTCAAACGATTCTCCTGCCCCAGCCTTCTGAGTAGCTGGGATTACAGGTGCCCACCACCAAGCCTGGCTAATTTTTGTATTTTTAGTAGAGATGGGGTTTCACCATCTTGGCCAGGCTGGTCTTGAACTTCTGAACTTGTGATCCACCTGCCTCGGCCTCTCAGAGTGCTGGGATTACAGGCATGAGCCCCCTCACCCAGCTGCATTTTTTTTTTCACTTTTTGCCTAAAATGTTACCGATCCTTTGTTTTATTTTTCAGAGCCAAGGAAACTTTTATTTAGGTTATTGACAGCTTTTAACAACTGAGTAAACTATACTCTTGTGAACAAAATTTGGAGCGTATTTCTTTCTCTTTACCTGATTTATCTCAGATTTGGCAACTAGTTGTGGAGTATTCTTAATTTATGGCAATACAGCTATTTGCATAAGTGCGATAAGAATCTGTTTTCTTTTGCAACAGTACCCAATTGGAGAACCTGGTTATTTTACCAAGGCTTTGACTGGAATGATGGGCTTTCCTTTAAGGAATGAAACTTGGCCTGTAAAGCCAATAGAAGCCCTTTGGGAAAATGACCGCATACCTTGTCGGCAGTCCCTGGACAGGGTTCTTGACCTATGATAAGTAAAGAATGTCCCTTTTCCACAGGCCCAGGAACCCCAAGTTATCTTGGGACCTTAAGAGGAGAGGAATTTGCCCAACTCATAGGTATTTGATGGCACAAACTCCATGGCTGGACTTGGCTTTGAAAAGTCTTATTGGAGATTCCTTTTATGGAACAAAATTCCATCAAAGCCAATTTTTAAAAGCCTATGTAAAAAATTATTATGCTTGCTCAACTTTATGCAAATAATCAGGTCAAGTATAATAAAGCAAATCAGTCTTACCGTAATTAGTCTTTAGTAAAAATCAGAGACTGAAAAGACAAAAATTATGTTTTAAAAACTTTGGTACAATTGTTATTAGATTCTCATCTCATCAGTTGTTTTTTAGTTTTTTTCCTGCAATTTAGACCAACCCTGCCTGTGAAGTAACCAGTGACCTCTGGTTGCAGCTCAGAGAAAAGATGAGGGATGGGTAATGCAAAAATCTGAATCAATATTCTAATTCTCGGCACATTTTGGAATCAGCTAGTGACCCCGTATCAGCTTGGTTCCAACAGTTGCCTAGTTCATGGAAATCCTTCTCATTTAGTTTACCTGGGATAATTTTACTTATTTTGCTTTGCTGTTGTGAAATACATTGCAGTTGTACTATTTGTGTAGGAATGCAGGATAAGTTTACTGAATGTTTTACTTTTCTCTCTTTCTTCTTTTTTTTTTTGAGACAGAGTCTCACTTTGTCACCCAGCCTGGAGTGCAGTGGCTTGATCTTGGCACACTGCAACCTCCGCCTCCTGGGATCAAGCGATTCTTCTGCCGCAGCCTCCAGAGTACCTGGGATCACAGGCGCACACCACCGCACCCGACTAGTCTTTGTATTCTTAGTAGAGATGAAGTTTCACCACGTTGGTCAGGCTGGTCTTGAACTCCTGACCTCAAGCAATCTACCCGCCTTGGCCTCCCAAAGTGCTGGGATTACAGGCATGAGCCACCACGCCCAGCCTGAATGTTTTCTTAAATTGAACACTTGTTAATCTTCTAGATATCACCTTTTCTCAGAGTTACGAATGGCCCTCATCATATCTACGTTTTCTGACTGAGCTTCTCTCTACTCCGAATGCAAGAGACCCTAATAGTTAGGCAGGAGTATCATCACCCCTATTCAGCCTGAAGAAGTTTTGGAAGATGGATCTTCATCCCTTTGCAATCCTTAGGACTAAGGGTTTCCTTGTAAAAGGGAGAGGGAAAACGTCAGAGGCGTTTGAACCAGAGCAACTCTATTTTGAATTGGAGCTGAGTAACAGAAGGCTGAGATCTACTGGGCTGCATTCCCCGGAGGTTAGGCATTTGAAGTCACAGAAAGAGATAGGAGGTTGGCACAAGATACAGATGATAAAGACCTTGCTGATAAAAGGGGTGTTGTAAAGAAGCTGGCCGAAACTCACCGAAACCAAGATGACAGTGAGAGTGACCTCTGGTCATCCTTGCAGCTCATTTACTCTAGTTACAATACACTAGCACCCTAAAGGACACTCCCACCAGCACCATGACGGTTTACCAACTCCATGGCAAAGTCAGGACGTTATCCTACGTGGTCTAAAAACGGGAGGAACCCTCAGTTCTGGGAATTGCCCGCCACTGTCCTGGAAAACTTGTGAATGATCCACTCCTTATTTAGCATATGATCCAGAATTAGCCGTAAAAATGGGCACCCAGCAGCCTTTGGGGCTGCTCTGCCTGTGGAGCAGCTGTTCTTTTACTCCTTTACTTTCTCAGTAAACTTGCTCTCACTTTACTCTTTATGGATTTGCCTCAGATTCTTTCTTGCTTGAGATCCACGAAACATGCTGTCTGGATTGGGACTCTTTCTGGTAACAGTCTGGCTCTGTGTCCCCACCTCAATCTCATGTTGAATCGTAATTCCCAGTGTTGGGGGAGGGACCTGGTGGGAGGCGATTGGATGATGGAGGCGGACGTCCCCCTTGCTGGTCTTGTAATAGTGAGTAGGTTCTCAGGAGATCTGTTGTTTGAAAGTGCGTAGCCCCGCCCACTTCACTCTCTGTCCTGTTGGCCACATGGAGATGTGCCTGCTTCCCCTTTCCGCCACGATTGTAAGTTTCCTGAGGCCTCCCCAGAAGCAGAAGTCTGTAGTCTGCAGATCCACGAGCTGGTTAAACTTCTTTTCTTTCTAAATTACCCAGTCTCAAGTATGTCTTTACAGCAGTGTGAGAATAGACCAAGACAAAATATAACAAGAGATTGAATTACTAATTACAGAACAAAAAAAACTTCCCCCCCAGAAAAGCCCTCAAGGGAATGCTTCCCAACTCATTCTCTGAGGCCATGACACTGATACTAAAACCAGGCAAACTCATCACGAGAAAACTAAAACCCAATATCCTTCATGAATAGAGATGTGAAAAATCCTCAACAAACTACTGAGGAAACAGAATACATTAGCATATAAAAAGAATTACAAACCATGACTAAGTGTGTGTTTTCTCTAGTGAGTGCAAGGTTGGTTTAACATCCAAAAATCAATTAATGTAACATATTATATTAATATTTAAGAGGACAAACACTGCATGATCATCTCAACAGAGACAAAGAAGCATCTACATTTTCCAATACCTCTTCATGAATAAAAACAGTAAGCAAACCGGGAGGAATGGAAAGGAGCTTCCCAATCAGAAAATCCCCCAATACTTGGAATAAACAATACATTTGCAAATAACACATGGGTCAGAAAACAAGTCAGAGGAATTAAAAATATTTTTTTTTTGTATGACTTAAATCCTTCCAATTTTATTGAGGTTTTTTTTTTTTATTTCATTTTAGGTTTTGGGGTACATGTGAAGAACATACAATATTGTTGCATAGGTACACATGTGGCAGTGTAATTTGTTGCCTTCCTCCCCTTCACCTATATCTGGCATTTCTCCCCATGCTACCTCCCCGCAACTCCCCACCCCCCACTGTCCCTCCCCCCCGCACTGTCCCTCCCCTATTTTCCCCCAACTTACCCCAGCGTATAGTGCTCCCCTCCCTGTGTTCATGTGTTCTCATTGTTCAACACCCGCCTATGAGTGAGAACATGCGGTGTT
>PVKP010048969.1:0-14185 GCA_004027715.1 Plecturocebus donacophilus | reverse complement strand
TACAGTTTTTAGGTCCTTCACAGAAAGTGTTGCAAAAATGCCACGAACACACATCAGTGTAACTCTGAAACTGAATTCAAACAGTGAAGTTCATTTGGTAGGAACACTTCATTTAGGTTTTAGAGCGAGACGTTTCTATGAACACCATATACTCCCATTCATCCGGAATGTTCAAACGCAGCTCATAGAAGAAAAGCGCAGGTAACTCGCTGCATAAAAACACAGCTGCAGCTCTCTTAGCTGAACGAACAAACAGCAGAGCAGTTTGAATCATACTTTTCTTCTGCGTTTCAACTGCATTCACAATGTAATTTCTTCTAGGTGGTGATTTGGCTGGATATGACTGTTTCAAGAATCATACGTTTCTTCTGTGTTTCAGAGGCGTTCTTACTGCTCTTTCTTCTAGGCGGGGATTTGGCTTTAAATAACACTTTTTAGATACTCCACAGAAAGCATTGCTAAATTGCTGCATACACACATCAGTGTAACTCTGTAAGTTGAATTTGCACAGTGAAGGTCATTATCTTAGAACACTCCGTTTAGGTTTTAGAGTGAGATGTTTCTATGAACATCACATGCTCCCATTCATTTAGGAATGTCCGAACACAGCTCGTAGAGGAAAAGTGTTTGTAACTCGCAGCATACAAACGGAGATGCAACCCTTTTAGCTTAACGAACACACAGCAGAACAGGTTGAATCATACGTTTCTTCTGTGTTTCAGACTCATTCTTACTGCTATTTATACTACGTGGGGATTTGACTGGAAATATCTCTGTTTAGATTCTCCACAAAAAGAGTTGATAAACTGTGGCATACAGATAAGTGTACCTTTGCAAGTTGAATTCACATAGTGAAGTTCATTCTGTTAGAATGCTAGGTTTTGGTTTTATAACGAGGGGTTTCTCTGAACACCATATACTCCCATTCATTCAGGAATGTTCAAACGCAGCTCATAGAAGAAAAGTGTTTGTAACTCGCTGCAGAGAAACAGAGATGCAACCCTCTTAGCTGAAAGAAATCACAGCACAGCAGTTTGAATCATACCCTTCTTCTTTGTTTCAGATGCATTCTTACTGTTATTTCTTCAAGGTGGGGATAGGGCTGGAAATAACTGTTCTTAGATTCTCCACAAAAAGAGTTGCTAAACTGCTGCATACACATATCAGTGTAACTCTGAAATTTGAATTTACACAGTGAAGTTCATTCTGTTAGAATGCTCCGTTTTAGTTTTAGAGAGAGATGTTCCTCTGAACACTGTATACATCCATTCATTCAGGAATGTTCAAACACAGCTCATAGAAGAAAACCTTTTGTAATTCACGGTATACAAACACAGATGCAACTCTCTTAGTTGAACAAGCACACAGCAGAACAGTTTGAATCATACGTTTCTTCTGTGTTTCAGATGCATTCTTACTGCTATTTCTTCTAAGTAACGATTTGGCTGGAAATAGCTGTTTTCAGATTCTCCACAGAAAGAGTTGCTAATCTGCAGCAAACACACATCAGTGTAACGCTGGAAGTTGAATTTACACATTGAAGTTAATTCTGTTAGAATGCTCTGTTTTGGTTTTAGAGCGGGATGTTGCTCTGAACACGATATACTCCTGTTGATTCAGGAATGTCCAAACGCAGCTCATAGAAGAAAAGTGTTTGTAACTCGCAGCATACAAACACAGATGCAACTCTCTTAGCTGAAGGAACACACAGCAGAGCAGTTTGAATCATACGTTTCTTCTGTGTTTCAGACGCATTCTTACTGCTATGTCGTCTATGTAGGGAATGGGCTGGAAATAGCTGTTTTTAGATTCTCCACAGAAATGGTTGCTAAACTGCCACATACACACATCAGTGTACCTCTGTAAGTTTAATTCACACAGTGAAGTTGATTCTGTTAGAATGCTCCATTTTGATTTTAGAGCGAGATGTTGCTCTGAACACCATATACTCCCATTCTTTAAGGAATGTCCGAACGCAGCTCATAGAAGAAAAGTCTTTGTAACTCACAGCATACGAACACAGATGCAACCGACTTTGCAGAACGAACATACAGCTGAGCAGTTTGAATCATACATTTCTTCTTTGTTTAAGAAGCATTCTTACTGCTATTTCTTCTAGGTGGGGATTGGGCTGGAAATAACTGTTCTTAGATTCTCCACAGAAAGAGTTGCTAAACTGCTGCATACACATATCAGTGTAACTCTGAAATTTGAATTTACACAGTGAAGTCCATTCTGTTAGAATGCTCCGTTTCAGTTTTAGAGAGAAATGTTTCTCTGAACACTGTATACTCCCATACATTCAGGAATGTCCAAATCCATCTCATAGAAGAAAACTTTTTGTAACTCGCGGTATACAAACACAGATGCAACTCTCTTAGTTGAACGAGCACACAGCAGAGCAGTTTGAATCATACGTTTCTTCTGTTTCAGACGCATTCTTACTGCTATGTTGTCTAGGTGGGGAATGGGCTGGAAATAGCTGTTTTTAGATTCTCCACAGAAAGGGTTGCTAAATTGCCACATACACAAATCAGTGTAGGTCTGTATGTTTAATTCAAACAGTGAAGATGATTCTGTTAGAATGATCCATTTTGATTTTAGAGCGAGATGTTGCTCTGAACACCATATGCTCCCATTCATTCAGGAATGTCCAAACGCAGCTCATAGAAGAAAAGTGTTTGTAACTCACAGCATATGAACACAGATGCAACCGTCTTTGCAGAACGAACACACAGCCGAGCAGTTTGAATCATACATTTCTTCTGTGTTTAAGATGCATTCTTACTGCTATTTCTTCTAGGCGGGGATTTGGCTGGAAATAACTGGTTTTAAATTCTTCATAGGAAGAGTTTCTAAACTGCTGCATACTCATATCAGTGTAGCTCTGTAAGTTGAATTCATACAGTGAAGTTCATTCTGTTAGAACACTCCATTTTGCTCTTAGAGCGAGATGTTTCTCTGAACACCATGCACCCCATTTATTCAGGAATGTACAAATGCAGCCCATAGAAGCAAAGCATTTGTAACTCAATGCATACAAACACAGAAGCAACTCTCTTAGCTGACCGAACACAGAGCAGAGCAGTTTGAATCATACATTTCTTCTGTGTTTCAGATGAATCCTTAATGCTTTTTCTTCTAGGTGGGGATTTGGCTGGAAATAACAGTTTTTAGGTCCTTCACAGAAAGTGTTGCCAAAATGCCACGAACACACATCAGTGTAACTCTGAAACGGAATTCAAACAGTGAAGTTCATTTGGTAGGAACACTTCATTTAGGTTTTAGAGCGAGACGTTTCTTCGAACACTATATACTCCCATTCATCCGGAATGTTCAAACGCAGCTCATAGAAGAAAAGTGCAGGTAACTCGCTGCATAAAAACACAGATGCAGCTCTCTTAGCTGAACGAACAAACAGCAGAGCAGTTTGAATCATACTTTTCTTCTGCGTTTCAAGTGCATTCACAATGCCATTTCTTCTAGGTGGTGATTTGGCTGGATATGACTCTTTCGAGAATCATACATTTCTTCTGTGTTTCAGACGCATTCTTACTGCTATTTCTTCTAAGTAAGAATTTGGCTGGAAAGAGCTGTTTTTATATTCTCCAGAGAAAGAGTTGCTAATCTGCAGCAAACACACATCAGTGTAACTCTGTAAGTTGAATTTACACATTGAAGTTAATTATGTTAGAATGCTCTGTTTTGGTTTTAGAGCAGGATGTTGCTCTGAACACCATATACTCCAGTTCATTCGGGGATGTCCAAACGCAGCTCATAGAAGAAAATTGTTTTTAACTCGCAGCATACAAACAAAGATGCAACTCTCTTAGCTGAAAGAACACACAGCAGAGCAGTTTGAATCATAGGTTTCTTCTGTGTTTCAGACGCATTCTTACTGCTATGTCCTCTAGGTGGGGAATGGGCTGGAAATAGCTGTTTTTAGATTCTCCACAGAAAGGGTTGCTAAACTGCCACATACACACATCAGTGTAACTCTGTAAGTTTAATTCACACAGTGAAGTTCATTCTGATAGAATGCTCCATTTTGATTTCAGAGCGAGATGTTGCTCTGAACACCATATACTCCCATTCATTCAGGAATGTCCAAACGCAGCTCATAGAAGAAAAGTGTTTGTAACTCACAGCATACGAGCACAGATGCAACCGTCTTTGCAGAACGAACACACAGCCGAGCAGTTTGAATCATACATTTCTTTTGTGTTTAAGAAGCATTCTTACTGCTATTTCTTCTAGGTGGGGATTGGGCTGGAAATAACTGTTCTTAGATTCTCCACAGAAAGAGTTGCTAAACTGCTGCATACACATATCAGTGTAACTCTGAAATTTGAATTTACACAGTGAAGTTCATTCTGTTAGAATGCTCCGTTTCAGTTTTAGAGAAAGATGTTTCTCTGAACACTGTATACTCCCATTCATTCAGGAATGTCCAAACGCAGCTCATAGAAGAAAACCTTTTGTAACTCACGGTATACAAACACAGATGCAACTCTCTTAGTTGAACGAGCACACAGCAGAGCAGTTTGAATCATACGTTTCTTCTGTGTTTCAGACACATTCTTACTGCTATTTCTCCTAAGTTAGGATTTGGCTGGAAATAGCTGTTTTTAGATTCTGCACAGAAAGAGTTGCTAATCTGCAGCAAACAAACATCAGTGTACATCTGTAAGTTGAATTTACACATTGAAGTTAATTCTGTTAGAATGCTCTGTTTTGGTTTTAGAGCGGGATGTCGCCCTGAACACCATATACTCCAGTTCATTCAGGAATGTCCAAACGCAGCTCATAGAAGAAAAGTGTTTGTAAGTTGCAGAATACAAACACAGATGCAACTCCCTTAGCTGAAGGAACACACAGCAGAGCAGTTTGAATCATACGTTTCTTCTGTGTTTCAGACGCATTCTTACTGCTATGTCGTCTTGGGGGGAATGGGTTGAAAATAGCTGTTTTTAGATTCTCGACAGAAAGAGTTGCTAAACTGCCACATACACACATCAGTGTAACTCTGTAAGTTTAACTCACACAGTGAAGTTGATTCTGTTAGAATGCTCCATTTTGATTTTAGAGCGAGATGTTGCTCTGAACACCATATACTCCCAATCATTCAGGACTGTCCAAACGCAGCTCATAGAAGAAAAGTGTTTGTAACTCACAGAATACGAACACAGATGCAACCGTCTTTGCAGAACGAACACACAGCTGAGCAGTTTGAATCATACATTTCTTCTGTGTTTAAGAAGCATTCTTACTGCTATTTCTTCTAGGTGGGGATTGGGCTGGAAATAACTGTTCTTAGATTCTCCACAGAAAGAGTTGCTAAACTGCTGCATACACATATCAGTGTAACTCTGAAATTAGAATTTACACAGTGAAGTTCATTCTGTTAGAATGCTCCCTTTCAGTTTTAGAGAGAGATGTTTCTCTGAACACTGTATACTCCCATTCATTCAGGAATGTCCAAACGCAGCTCATAGAAAAAAACCTTTTGTAACTCACGGTACACAAACACAGATGCAACTCTCTTAGTTGAACGAGCACACAGCAGAGCAGTTTGAATCATACATTTCTTCTGTGTTTCAGATGAATTCTTACTGCTATTTCTTCTAAGTAAGGATTTGGCTGGAAATAGCTGTTTTTAGATTCTCCAGAGAAAGAGTTGCTAATCTGCAGCAAACACACACCAGTGTAACTCTGTAAGGTGAATTTACACATTGAAGTTAATTCTGTTAGAATGCTCTGTTTTGGTTTTAGAGCAGGATGTTGCTCTGAACACCGTATACTCCAGTTCATTCAGGAATGTCCAAACGCAGCTCATAGAAGAAAATTATTTATAACTCACTGCATACAAACACAGATGCAACTCTCTTAGCTGAAGGAACACACAGCAGAGCAGTTTGAATCATACGTTTCTTCTGTATTTCAGACGCATTCTTACTGCTATGTCGTCTAGGTGGGGAATGGGCTGGAAATAGCTGTTTTTAGATTCTCCACAGAAAGGGTTGCTAAACTGCCACATACACACATCAGTGTAACTCTGAAAGTTTAATTCACACAGTGAAGTTGATTCTGATAGAATGCTGCATTTTGATTTTAGAGCGAGATGTTTCTCTGAACACCATATACTCCCATTCATTCAGGAATGTCCAAACGCAGCTCATAGAAGAAAAGTGTTTGTAACTCACAGCATACGAACACAGATGCAACCGTCTTTGCAGAACGAACACACAGCTGAGCAGTTTGAATCATATATTTCTTCTGTGTTTAAGAAGCATTCTTACTGCTATTTCTTCTAGGTGGGGAATGGGCTGGAAATAACTGTTCTTAGACTCTCCACAGAAAGAGTTGCTAAACTGCTGCATATACATATCAGTGTAACTCTGAAATTTGAATTTACACAGTGAAGTTCATTCTGTTAGAATGCTCTGTTTCAGTTTTAGGGAGAGATGTTTCTCTGAACACTGTACACTCCCATTCATTCAGGAATGTCCAAACGCAGCTCATAGAAGAAAACCTTTTGTAACTCACGGTATACAAACACAGATGCAACTCTCTTAGTTGAACGAGCACACAGCAGAGCAGTTTGAATCATATGTTTCTTCTGTGTTTCAGACGGATTCTTACTGCTATTTCTTCTAAGTAAGGATTTGGCTGGAAATAGCTGTTTTTAGATTCTCCACAGAAAGAGTGGCTAATCTGCAGCAAACACACATCAGTGTAACTCTGTAACTTGAATTTACACATTGAAGTTAATTCTGTTAGAATGCTCTGTTTTGGTTTTAGAGCGGGATGTTGTTCTGAACACCATATACTCCAGTTCATTCAGGAATGTCCAAACGCAGCTCATAGAAGAAAAGTGTTTGTAACTCACAGCATACAAACACAGATGCAACTCTCTTAGCTGAAGGAACACACAGCAGAGCAGTTTGAATCACACGTTTCTTCTGTGTTTCAGATGCATTCATACTGCTATGTCGTCTAGGTGGGGAATGGGCTGGAAATAGCTGTTTTTAGATTCTCCACACAAAGGGTTGCTAAACTGCTACATACACACATCAGTGTAACTCTGTAAGTTTAATTCACACAGTGAAGTTGATTCTGTTAGAATTCTCCATTTTGATTTCAGAGCGAGATGTTGCTCTGAACACCATATACTCCCATTCATTCAGGAATGTCCAAACGCAGCTCATAGAAGAAAAGTGTTTGTAACTCACAGCATATGAACACTGATGCAACCGTCTTTGTAGAACGAACACACAGCCGAGCAGTTTGAATCATACATTTCTTCTGTGTTTAAGATGCATTCTTACTGCTATTTCTTCTAGGCGGGAATTTGGCTGTAAATAACTGGTTTTAAATTTTTCATAGGAAGAGTTTCTAAACTGCTGCATACTTATATCAGTGTAACTCTGTAAGTTGAATTCACACAGTGAAGTTAATTCAGTTAGAACACTCCATTTTGCTCTTAGAGCGAGATGTTTCTCTGAACACCATGTACCCCATTCATTCAGGAATGTACAAAAGCAGCTCATAGAAGCAAAGCGTTTGTAACTCAATGCATACAAACACAGAAGCAACTCTCTTAGCTGAACGAACACACAGCAGAGCAGTTTGAATCATACATTTCTTCTGTGTTTCACATGCATTCTTACTGCTTTTTCTTCTAGGTGGGGATTTGGCTGGAAATTACAGTTTTTAGGTCCTTCACAGAAAGTGTTGCAAAAATGCCACGAACACACATCAGTGTAACTCTGAAACGGAATTCAAACAGTGAAGTTCATTTGGTAGGAACACTTCATTTAGGTTTTAGAGCGAGACGTTTCTATGAACACCATATACTCCCGTTCATACGGAATGTTGAAACGCAGCTCATAGAAGAAATGCGCTGGTAACTCGCTGCGTACAAACACAGATGCAGCTCTCTTAGCTGAACGAACAAACAGCAGAGCAGTTTGAATCATACTTTTCTTCTGCGTTTCAAGTGCATTCACAATGCCATTTCTTCTAGGTGGTGATTTGGCTGGATATGACTCTTTCGAGAATCGTACGTTTCTTCTGTGTTTCAGACGCATTCTTACTGCACTTTCTTCTAGGCGAGGTTTGGCTTTAAATAACAGTTTTTAGATACTCCACAGAAAGCATTGCTAAATTGCTGCATACACACATAAGTGGAACTCTGTAAGTTGAATTCACACAGTGAAGGTCATTATCTTAGAACACTCCATTTTGGTTTTAGAGTGAGATGTTCCTCTGAAGAGCACATACTCCCATTCATTTAGGAATGTCCGAACACAGGTCGTAGAGGAAAAGTGTTTGTAACTCGTAGCATGCAAATGCAGATGCACCTCTCTTAGCTTAATGAACACACAGCAGAACAGTTTGAATCACATGTTTCTTCTGTGTTTCAGTCTCATTCTTACTGCTATTTATACTACGTCGGGATTTGACTGGAAATAACTCTGTTTAGATTCTCCACATAAAGAGTTGATAAACTGTCGCATACACATGAGTGTACCTTTGTAAGTTGAATTCACATAGTGAAGTTCATTCTGTTAGAATGCTAGGTTTTGGTTTTATAACGAGGTGTTTCTCTGAACACCATATACTCCCATTCATTCAGGACTGTCCAAACGCAGCTCATAGAAGAAAAGTGTTTGTAACTCGCTGCATAGAAACAGAGATGCAACCCTCTTAGCTGAAAGAACACACAGCACAGCAGTTTGAATCATACCCTTCTTCTTTGTTTCAGATGTATTCTTACTGCTATTTCTTCTAGGTGGTGATTGGGCTGGAAATAACTGTTCTTAGATTCTCCACAGAAAGAGTTCCTAAACTGCTGCATACACATATCAGTGTAACTCTGAAATTTGAATTTACACAGTGAAGTTCATTCTGTTAGAATGCTCTGTTTTGGTTTTAGAGAGAGATGTTTCTCTGAACACTGTATACTCCCATTAATTCAGTAATGTCCAAACGCAGCTCATAGAAGAAAACCTTTTGTAACTCACGATATACAAACACAGATGCATCTCTCTTAGTTGAACGAGCACACAGCAGAGCAGTTTGATCATAATTTTCTTCTGTGTTTCAGACGCATTCTTACTGCTATGTCATCTAGGTGGGGAATGGGCTGGAAATAGCTGTTTTTAGATTCTCCACAGAAAGAGTTGCTAAACTGTCACATACACCCATCAGTGTAACTCTGTAAATTTAATTCACACGGTGAAGTTGATTCTGTTAGAATGCTCCATTTTGATTTTAGAGCCAGATGTTGCTCTGAACACCATATACTCCCATTCATTTGGGAATGTCCAAACGCAGCTCATAGAAGAAAAGTCTTTGAAACTCACAGCATACGAACACAGATGCAACCGTCTTTGCAGAACGAACACAGAGCCGAGCAGTATGAATCATACATTTCTTCTGTGTTTAAGATGCATTCTTACTGCTATTTCTTCTAGGCGGGGATTTGGCTGGAAATAACTGGTTTTTAATTCTTCATAGGAAGAATTTCTAAACTGCTGCATACTCATATCAGTGTAACTCTGTAAGTTGAATTCACACAGTGAAGTTCATTCTGTTAGAACACTCCATTTTGGTCTTAGAGCGAGATGTTTCTCTGAACACCATGTACCCCATTCATTCAGGAATGTACAAAAGCAGCTCATAGAAGCAAAGCATTTGTAACTCAATGCATCCAAACACAGAAGCAACTTTCTTAGCTGAACGAACACACAGCAGAGCAGTTTGAATCATACATTTCTTCTGTGTTTCACATGCATTCTTACTGCTTTTTCTTCTAGGTGAGGATTTGGCTGGAAATTACAATTTTTAGGTCCTTCACAGAAAGTGTTGCAAAAATGCCACGAACACACATCAGTGTAACTCTGAAATTGAATTCAAACAGTGAAGTTCATTTGGTAGGAACACTTCATTTAGGTTTTAGAGCGAGACGTTTCTATGAACACCATATACTCCCATTCATCCGGAATGTTCAAACGCAGCTCATAGAAGAAAAGCGCTGGTAACTCGCTGCATACAAACACAGATGCAGCTCTCCTAGCTGAACGAACAAATAGCAGAGAAGTTTGAATCATACTTTTCTTCTGCGTTTCAAGTGCATTCACAATGCCATTTTTTCTAAGTGGTGATTTGGCTGGATATGACTGTTTCGAGAATCATACGTTTCTTCTGTCTTTCAGACGCATTCTTACTGCTCTTTCTTCTAGGCGGGGATTTGGATTTAAATAACAGTTTTTAGATACCTCGCAGAAAGCATTGCTAAATTGCTGCATACACACGTATGTGTAACTCTGTAAGTTGAATTCGCACAGTGAAGGTCATTATCGTAGAACACTCCATTTTGGTTTTAGAGTGAGATGTTCCTCTGAAGAGCACATACTCCCATGCATTTAGGAATGTCCGAATACAGCTCGTAGAGGAAAAGTGTTTGTAACTCGCAGCATACAAACGCAGATGCAACTCTCTTAGCTTAACGAACACACAGCAGAACAGGTTGAATCATACGTTTCTTCTGTGTTTCAGACTCATTCTTTCTGCTATTTATACTACGTGGGGATTTGAATGGAAATAACTATGTTTAGATTCTCCACATAAAGAGTTGATAAACTGTCACATACAGATGAGTGTAGCTTTGAAAGTTGAATTCACATAGTGAAGTTCATTCTGTTAGAATGCTAGGTTTTGGTTTTATAACGAGGTGTTTCTCTGAACACCATATACTCCCATTCATTCAGGAATGTTCAAACGCAGCTCATAGAAAAAAGTGTTTGTAACTTGCTGCATAGAAACAGAGATGCAACCCTCTTAGTTGAAAGAACACACAGCACAGCAGTTTGAATCATACCCTTCTTCTTTGTTTCAGATGTATTCTTACTGCTATTTCTTCTAGGTGGGGATTGGGCTGGAAATAACTGTTCTTAGATTCTCCACAGAAAGAGTTGCTAAACTGCTGCATACACATATCAGTGTAACTCAGAAATTTGAATTTACACAGTGAAGTTCATTCTGTTAGAATGCTCCGTTTCCGTTTTAGAGAGAGATGTTTCTCTGAACACTGTATACTCCAATTCATTCAGGAATGTCCAAACGCAGCTCATAGAAGAAAACCTTTTGTAACTCACGGTATACAAACACAGATGCAACTCTCTTAGTTGAACGAACACAGCAGAGCAGTTTGAATCATACGTTTCTTCTGTGTTTCAGACGCATTCTTACTGCTGTTTCTTCTAAGTAAGGATTTGGCTGGAAATAGCTGTTTTTAGATTCTCCAGAGAAAGAGTTGCTAATCTGCAGCAAACACACATCAGTGTAACTCTGTAAGTTGAATTTACGCATGGAAGTTAATTCTGTTAGAATGCTCTGTTTTGGTTTTAGAGCAGGTTGTTGCTCCGAACACCATATACTCCAGTTCATTCGAGAATGTCCAAACGCAGTTCATAGAAGAAAAGGGTTTGTAACTCGCAGCATACAAACACAGATGCAACTCCCTTAGCTGAAGGAACACACAGCAGAGCAGTTTGAATCATACGTTCCTTCTGTGTTTCAGACGCATTCTTACTGCTATGTCCTCTAGGTGGGGAATGGGCTGGAAATAGCTGTTTTTAGATTCTCCACAGAAAGGGTTGCTAAACTGCCACATACACACATCAGTGTAACTCTGTAAGTTTAATTCACACAATGAAGTTGATTCTGATAGAATGCTCCATTTTGATTTTAGAGCGAGATGTTGCTCTGACCACCATATACTCCAGTTCATTCAGGAATGTCCAAACGCAGCTCATAGAAGAAAAGTGTTTGTAACTCACAGCATACGAAGACAGATGCAACCGTCTTTGCAGAACGAACACACAGCTGAGCAGTTTGAATCATACATTTATTCTGTGTTTAAGATGCATTCTTACTGCTATTTCTTCTAGGCAGGGATTTGGCTGGAAATAACTGGTTTTAAATTGTTCATAGGAAGAGTTTCTAAACTGCTGCATACTCATATCAGTGTAACTCTGTAACTTGAATTCACACAGTGAAGTTCATTCTGTTTGACCACTCCATTTTGGTCTCAGAGCTAGATGTTTCTCTGAACACCGTGTACCCCATTCATTCAGGACTGTACAAATGCAGCTCATAGAAGCAAAGCGTTTGTAACTCAATGCATACAAACACAGAAGCAACTCTCTTAGCTGAACGAACACACAGCAGAGCAGTTTGAATCATACATTTCTTCTGTGTTTCAGATGCATTCTTACTGCTTTTTCTTCTAGGTGGGGATTTGGCTGGAAATAACAGTTTTTAAGTCCTTCACAGAAAGTGTTGCAAAAATGCCACGAACACACATCAGTGTAACTCTGAAACTGAATTCAAACAGTGAAGTTCATTTGGTAGGAACACTTCATTTAGGTTTTAGAGCGAGACGTTTCTATGAACACCATACACTCCCATTCATCCGGAATGTTCAAACGCAGCTCATAGAAGAAAATCGCTGGTAACTCGCTGCATACAAACACAGATGCAGCTCTCTTAGCTGAACGAACAAACAGCAGAGCAGTTTGAATCATACTTTTCTTTTGCGTTTCAAGTGCATTCACAATGCCATTTTATCTAAGTGGTGATTTGGCTGGATATGACTGTTTCGTGAATCATACCTTTCTTTTGTGTTTCAGACGCATTCTTACTGCTCTTTCTTCTAGGCGGGGATTTGGCTTTAAATAACAGTTTTTAGATACCTCGCAGAAAGCATTGCTAAATTGCTGCATACACACATAAGTGTACCTCTGTAAGTTGAATTCGCACAGTGAAGGTCATTATCTTAGAACACTCCATTTTGGTTTTAGAGTGAGATGTTCCTCTGAACAGCACATACTCCCATTCATTTAGGAATGTCCGAACACAGCTCGTAGAGGAAAAGTGTTTTTAACTCGCAGCATACAAACGCAGATGAAACTCTCATAGCTTAACGAACACACAGAAGAACATTTTGAATCATACGTTTCTTCTGTGTTTCAGACTCATTCTTACTGCTATTTATACTATGTGGGGATTTGACTGGAAAAAACTCTGTTTAGATTCTCCACATAAAGAGCTGATGAACTGTCACATACAGATGAGTGTACCTTTGTAAGTTGAATTCACATAGTGAAGTTCATTCTGTTAGAATGCTAGGTTTTGGTTTTATAACGAGGTGTTTCTCTGAACACCATATACTCCCATTCATTCAGGAATGTCCAAACGCAGCTCATAGAAGAAAAGTGTTTGTAACTCACAGCATACGAACACAGATGCAACCGTCTTTGCAGAACGAACACACAGCTGAGCAGTTTGAATCATACATTTCTTCTCTGTTTAAGAAGCATTCTTACTGCTATTTCTTCTAGGTGGGGATTGGGCTGGAAATAACTGTTCTTAGATTCTCCACAGAAAGAGTTACTAAACTGCTGCATACACATATCAGTGTAACTCAGAAATTTGAATTTACACAGTGAAGTTCATTCTGTTAGAATGCTCCGTTTCAGTTTTAGAGAGAGATGTTTCTCTGAACACTGTGCACTCCCATTCATTCAGGAATGTCCAAATGCAGCTCATAGAAGAAAACCTTTTGTAACTCACGGTATACAAATACAGATGCAACCCTCTTAGTTGAACGAGCACACAGCAGAGCAGTTTGAATCATACGTTTCTTCTGTGTTTCAGACGCATTCTTACTGCTATTTCTTCTAAGTAAGGATTTGGCTGGAAATAGCTGTTTTTAGATTCTCCAGAGAAGGATTTGCTGATCTGCAGCAAACACACATCAGTGTAACTCTGTAAGTTGAATTTACACCTTGAAGTTAATTCTGTTAGAATGCTCTGTTTTGGTTTTAGAGCAGGATGTTGCTCTGAACACCATATATTCCAGTTCATTCAGGAATGTCCAAACGCAGCTCATAGAAGAAAAGTGTTTGTAACTCGCAGCATACAAACACAGATGCAACTCTCTTAGCTGAAGGAACACACAGCAGAGCAGTTTGAATCATACGTTTCTTCTGTGTTTCAGACGCATTCTTACTGCTATGTCCTCTAGGTGGGGAATGGGCTGGAAAGAGCTGTATTTAGATTCTCCACAGAAAGTGTTGCTAAACTGCCACATACAGACATCAGTGTAACTCTGTAA
>PVKP010048968.1:0-14185 GCA_004027715.1 Plecturocebus donacophilus | reverse complement strand
AATAGTGGGAGACTTTAACACTACACTGTCAATATTACATAGATCAACGAGATAGAAAATCAACAAGGATATCCAGGACTTGAACTCAGACCTGGAACAACTAGACTTAACAAATATTTACAGAACTCTTCTCCCACAAATCCACAAAACATACATTTTTCTCAGCATCACATTATACCTATTTTAAAAGTGACCACATCATTGGAAGTAAATCACTCCTCAGCAATTGCATAGCATTTCACAGGTTTAAATAAAATATTGATTGGCTGCTTATTTGTTATTTTCATCCCCTATTCCTTCCTGTCTCCATTGTTAAGCACAATTATAGGCATAAAAGAGGTTTTTAATACCCATTTTTAGACTGTATTCTAGCCTGGGCAATAAAACAAGAATCCCATTCTCTCTCCCTCTTTCTCTTCCTCTTTCTTTCATTCCTTTTTTTTCTTCTTTCTTTCTTTTGCTGTTTCTTTCTCTCTCCTTTTCTCTCTTTTTCTAAAATCTCTTCCTCTTTTTCTCTCTTTCATTCTTTTTTCTTTCTTTTGCTGTTTCTTTCTTTATCCTTTTCTCTCTTTTTCTAAAATCTCTTCCTCTCTCTCTCTTTCATTCATTTTGTTCTAAAAAAATAAAATAAAATAAAATAAAAAGAATTACTAATTAGATATCCAACATAAGAAATTAGAAAGTATGGCCCAAAATTGTAACAGAGGAAAAACAAATCTCAATTGTAATGAAAACAATTTACCATCAGACTTTAGAAAATTTGTGATCTTATACGTGGAATAAAGCAAGAAGATGAAAAATACCTTGATTTTGGTTAAGATCACAATGGCCAGACATTCTTATCCCATGTTCTACTCACCTATAGTATAGGAACCTCTATCCTTACCATCTGTTATGCCCTAGGAATCTGTATTAATCAGTGTTCTCTAAAGGGACAGTAATAATAGGGTATATTTATACACGAAGGAGAGTCTATAAAGGGAACTGATTCACTAGATCAGTAGGTGAAGTCCCACAATAGGCCATCTGCAAGTTGAGGAGCAAGAAAGCCATTCTGAGTTCCAAAACCTCAAAAGTATGGAAGCCAACATTGCAGCCTTCAGTTTGTGGCTAAAGGCCCAAAAACCCCACCAAATTATTGGTGTAAATCCAGGAGTCCAAAAGCTAAAGAACTTGAAGTCTGATGTTTGAGGGCAGGAATCATCCAGCATGGGAGAAAGATGAAGACCAGAAGGCTCAGCAAGTTTGCCCTTTCCAACTTCTTTTGCCTGCTTTTTTCTAGCCATGCTGGCAGCTGATAGTGCCTACCCAGATTGAGGGTGAGTCTGCCTCTCCTAGTCCAGTGACTCAAATATTAATCTCCTTTGGCAACGCTCTTGCAGACACACCCAGGAACAATACTTTGCATCCTTCAATCCAATCAAGTTGACACTCAATATTAACCATCATGGTGCCCATTAATATTTCAGGATGCTGCAGGTAACAAATGCAAGAAAGTCATCTTTTTAAATATAGATCTCTGCTAGACTCTATTCCTAAATCAAATTAGGATCTTGAAGTGTGATAAATAGCATGACACATAGAGTTAGAATAATATAATGTCAGAACTTTAGTTTCATTTCAAATATATTTGTCCATGTAGAAAAGTTAGAAATGATACTTGCCTTGAAAACACTGAGGTACAAGTCTAAGAATTCTGCCGATGCTTCAAATTTTTCGTTGTTTATTCTATGCTTAGGGAATAGAGTTCAAAATCTGTATCAAAAACTACAAGACTTCATTGCACAGTCTCTTGTCTATGACTCCATTCTTATCTCCCACTGCTCCTCTCAAGCGCTCACGTGAATTTCATTTTTGCTTCCTTTTTTCAGGAACCCACCACAAAGCCCAGCTAATTTTTGTATTTTTAGTATAGCTGAAGTTTTGTCATGTTGCCTAGGTTGGTCTCCAACTCCTGGGCTCAAGCAATCCCAAAGAGCTTGGATTACAGGCATGAGCCACCACGCCCAGTTACATTTTGTTTAAATTAATTTGCTAACAGTTGACCATGCTTCTTCTGTCATACCACAATGACTCTCATTTTTATGTCTTCATAAAGAAAATAGTTACTAAAACAAATTAAAATATCAAATTTTCTTTATATATTTAGAATGTCAAAATCCATCCATAAACTTTAAAAAGTATATACTTGGGATGCAATTTATAAAAATCTTAGAATTATTAGACTTAAATGGTACCCCAAAGACCATCTTCTTTAAACCTTTTATCTTTCAGATCAAGAAAAGAAAATGACTGAGACAAACTATTTCAACTTAAATAAATAAGATAAATAGGATCATTAGATCTATACTCTCATTCACCTTTTTCCAAGAACACTAATGAAAATTAGCTTTCAAAAAAATTTATAGAATTTGAATGCCCAACAAATATTTAGGAAAGAAACATGAGAAAATAATAGTCAAATACTACAAAAGCTTCCTATGCCTAAGGCATCCAGGTTTTTAGAAGGTTTCTCATAAGCAAAGTCAGTCTTGAGTAGAGTTTGGACACAAGTACATAATAAAAAAAACTACAAACTCCAGATGATGTATACAACATGTAGATGTCAAGAAAACAAAAGCCTGAATTCTTGTCTTGGAAGACAAACATAACCTTTTCTTCTCTTTGTACACAAATCTTCACTTTATTTCCTTGATTCCTTATCACATAAATCACAACTTCAGGTGCATTCTAGAACTATCCTATCACTTATAAGGAGAACTACGAGAGATGCTTTTCTTAATTCCCTTAAGCCTCAGTTTTTATATCTGTCTGTGAGACAGTAAACACATGTGGCTTCTCTCCCATTGCATGGTCTGCACTAAAGTTCGGTGAGAAGAATTGACAAACTGAGATATAAAAGAGAAGTAAAATGCTGGGATTTGGTCCAATAAATTTTCTCTTGTGTAGGCCAATAATACAATACCGAAGGCTAGAATTTTACTAAATTTAAAATCTTGTCTTAAATAAGATTATAATAGCAGTAAATTAGACTAACCTTTATTTTGTTTAAATATACCTGGTATAATTTACTTCAATACTTGCTATAATAAAAGCAACTGCATCAACAAAAATTCCTTGTGTCTGTTTATTGTTTTCACATCTATTCTTTTTTTGGTCTTCATTGAATATGAATTCATAATATTACTAGTAATAGTGGAGAAAAAATTTAAATAAGGCAAGAACACTTCACTGTAATTACAAAATTTATCTGAAACCTTACAATTAAGTTTTTAATCCAGATTTTAATTCAAGTCTTTCCTCTTATATGTATGTTTTTGATTCACATATATTCTGCAAAATCAATGCACATCAGTCATCTTTAACTAAGAGCTTAATATCTTTTATTCTGATCAACGCATTTATGCCAAAAAATTATAATTATAAAATTTGGAAGACTAAAACATAAATACTGTTTGGTTACATAAAAATATTTGACCAGAACATATTTTGAAATATCACACCTACACAAAATGACTTTTCAGTGTTTCCTAACAAGCAAAGTTATTAAATTCCCTGAAGAGGCCATAATTTTTTCATATCAATTCTCAAAATACTAACTTGAAGAATGAAAGGGTTATGCTAATAATGATTAAAGATGCAGTTAAAATTGGGATAAATGTTTCAAGACAATAAAACTCGAAAAGAATCTAAACAGCACTGAATTACATAAATGTCTGGGGAAATAGATGAATTAAGTATAGATCATCATCTCATAGTAACCTTTGATAGTTCTCATTAAAACTGGAGCAATAGAATCTGTTAGAGGCCTCCAGAGAGATATTATGTGTAAATGCAGAAATTAAAAAATGAATATTAAATGATCCTATTGAGAAATTAAGGCCATTCAATTGTGTTAATGGTATTAAAGTATCAGGTCTATGTTTTCAATCTGTTTCTCTAAAAAGAAAATAAAAATCTGCATTTAATGTACAGATTTAATAAAACATAATTCAAATAACATCTGTTTTGCATAATAAAGATTTGTATAAATTATATAAACTGTGATATATATGCAATATATATAACACATACATAAACATATTTACATACACAAGATGTTGCCTTCTTGGGCACTAAACTGGTCATTTTACAAACATAAGTTTACAATGTCAATGACATTCAACTTCACATTCCCTTTTTGAATAATCTGGTAATGTACAATTTACCATTTCAGGTCACAGATCTGCACAATATCACAAAATATCAGAATGAATAGGATACTCTATTTGAAATAATGTGATTCATAGAGTAAAGAGAATAAAATTAATCTATTTTTGTCACAAACACACATCTGCAGCTTCAGAGAAAATTAAATATAAGAAGGTAGCATAGATATTATGCAATTCCATCTGATATTTTTAAATGTGTAGTTGGACCAGGCTCAGGGCTCTGAGTAATAAAAGACTATGGGGTTCACTGGGATAAGTAAAGAAAGACCCTGTTTAAGGAGAAACTACTTAAACTGTGTCATGTAAGGTCATTAGGCATGATCCATAATACTGAGAGAAACAGACAGTTGAAACTAAGAATTATGCAAGAAAATTTTTGTAGAGATTGCCCCATATTTTGAAGGTTTCACCCTAAAAATAAAGCTCTTATTGGATTCCGTTTCCTTATAATATTTCAATTACTAGATTTAATTGATGATGCAAGTATGTGCAGGTGAAGATTTTACTCCTGTTTGCAATTATTCGTGAAGACAGTGGGCATGGTATTGTCTCCTGGTTAAAACACCTTAGGGTAAAATTTAAGCCCTGAAATACTCTGTATTAGGCTTTCTTCTTCTTGGCAACATTGTAAACATGGCCATAAAGAAGGGGAGAAACAACTTGAACACTGCCAGGCAATTATTACCCGAATAAAAACAACTCACTTTTAAGGCCAAATTATTCCTATCATAGCAAAGTCTCTTTATGAATTTATTATATGAATTTCAGCTTCCAAAGCAAGTTTTATGAAAAGATAATGTTTATTTTTCTTTTTGTTTAGAAGCATTTGGCTTGCCATGAAGCATTTCTTTATTTGTTGTATTTTTTATGACAGTTTGGGAAAAGCAATTTTAGATCCGAAGTATGTGTAATCGTATTGATGGGTAATGATAAAACATCAGTCAGGCTTTGAGCCAAAAGTAATCTATGAGATAAAAAAGAAAGCTAAGGCTTTGCATGTCCGCACAACTCTCTTGCTCTCCTCTACCTCATCCCCCAAGGCCAAAATCACCCCATCCACACACTTTCCATAAATGCATGAGCTATTCTGCATGTGCACTGCAATAATTTATTTAGTTACCCTGCCTAAATACCAGAGTCAATGGGTAGTCAGATGCTCAGCATATAAAAATTTGCTTTGTAAAATATTAGCACAGCTATACATTTTTCTGTTATTTTACATAGTTATGCAAGCACAAACATTTAATGTCAAGTTAGGCATTGGCATAAATGCAAAGCATTTTTGTAATATTAAGGGGTAGCAGCTATTCCTTTTTCCCACTCAAATGCTCAATCTTTCTTGGTCCTCTTCTTCTCAACTTCCCATGATTTTTGTGTATCAAAGGACTCTCAGTTTTTCCAGAATAGGAAACCGTCATTGGATACCTGACCCAGAGGTCATGAAACTTTTTCAATGAAGGACAAGATGACAGGTATTTTAGGGTGTGTGGGCAATATGGTCTGTCTCAGCTATAGAATTTTTCCACACAAATTAACAAAATATAAACAATGGATGAATCTGTGTTCCAATAAAAGTTTACTTACAAAAACACGCAGTAGACCAAATTTAACTGATGGGTCAGTTCTCCAAATCTTGCCCATATTTAAGCTTTCTGGGGCTAGATGTTGGTGTCATTTCTTTTTATTTCGGCTTATACTGAATTATTAGAACAACTTCATTTCTGTCTTATATCACAGAATACACTCCTTATTATTTTTTCCAGAGTCTGGAATTCCCATGTATCTCCAGCTGATCTGAACACCCTACACTGAAAATATTGCACTTCTGTATAAATATATATATATATATAAAGTTTGCATGTGTGTGTGTGTATATATATATATATATATTTTAGTTATTTGAGACATTTCTGTACTGTTTTCCATGACAGCTATACTAATTTACATTCCCACCAAGAGTGTATAACTGTTCCCTTTCCACTACATCCTCACCATCATCTGTTGTTTTCTGACTTTTTTTTTTTTTTTGAGACAGAGTCTCACTCAGCTGCCCAGGCTGGAGTGCACTGGTGTGCTTTTGGCTCACTGAAACCACTGTCTCCCTGGTTCAAGCGATTCTGCCATCTCAGCCTTCCAAGTAGTTGGGATTACAGGTACCCACCATCATGCCAGGATAATTTTTGTATTTTAGTAGAGACAAAGTTTCACCGTGTTGGCTAGGCTGGTGTTGAACTCCTGACCTCAGGTGATTCACTCACCTCAGCCTCCCAAAGTGCTAGGATTACAGGCATGAGCCACTGTATCTAGCTGTTTATTAACTTTTTAATGACAGATTTCTGACTGGTGTAAGATGATATCTCCTTATGGTTTTAATTTGAATGTATATGATGATTAATATTGTTGAACATTTTTTTCATATATTTGTTGGCCACTTATATATCTTTCTTGGAAATATTCATTCATAAACTCTACTCAATCTTTAATGGGTTTATTCATTTTTTCTCCTTGAGGTGTTTTAGTTCCTTAGGAATGTATTTAGCTAAGGAGGTAAAAAAGTCTCTATTAGAAGAATGACAAAACACTGATGAAATAAATCGTAGATGACACCAACAAACTGAAAAGCATCCTATGCTCATGGATTGGAAAAATCAGTATTGTTAAAGTAACCATACTTCTCAATAATATACAGATTCAATGCAATCCCTATCAAATTATTAATACCGATGTTCAACAGAATTATAAAAAACAATCCTAAAATTCATATGAAACCCAAAAAGAGCCCAGATAGCCAAAACAATCAAATGCAAAGAGAACAAACCTGGGTGCATCACATTGCCTGACTTCAAATCGTGCTAAAAAGGTATAGTAGCCAAAACAACATGGTACTGGTGTAAAAACAGAAACATGGACCAATGGAACAGAATAGAGAACTCAGAATAAGCCATATGCCTACCACCAATTGACAAAGTCAGCAAAAATAATACCTGTGGAAAGCACACTCCATTCAATACACAGTGCTGGGAAAATTGGGTAACATGCAGAAGAATGAAACTGTACCCATATCTCCCACCACATACTAAATTACCTCAAGATAAAGAATTAAATGTAGGACCTAAAACTATAAAACTCCTAGAAGAAAACCTAGGAACCTCTTCTGTATATTGGTTTATGTAAATAATTTATTACCAAGTCCTCAAAAGCAAACTCAACAAAAATAAAAATTGATAGATGAAACTGAATTAAACTAAAACGTCTCTGTGCAGCAAAATGAATAATCAACACAGTGAACGACAACATACATCATAGAAAAAATATTTGCAAACTGTGTATCTGACAAGCTTATTCTTCACTGTAACTCAAGGAGGGTATCAGTTCTCATTCATGATTTAGACTTCCCTGTTTAGCCTTAAACGACCACCTTTTTCACTCAAGGCTTAGTTTACCCTTGATAACCCCCACTTTCTCTGTAAGTATCCAAGACACTCTGCTTGCACTACACACTCTCCTCATCCATCCACTAGTAATGCTTTAAATTGAATGTAAAGGAATATAGTGGCTTCAACTAGAAAAACTTTAAATTATCTTACTTGGCATGAACTCTGGAAATAAGTGTTTCTAGGTTTTTTTACATTAGCTCATAAATATACTCAAGGAACTTAGGCCACTTTTATCCCTCCACTGTTTACCTTATAGATACAGATAGTTATTACAGCTCTAAAAATGTTCATGTCACAATACAAAATAGATTTAAGGACCAGAAAAGGCTATGGTTTACCTCAGGAAGAGAAGTCGTCCAATTCATTTACATTTACATTTAAGTCTCATTCATGGAAAGCAGGTTATATGCTTATCCCTGAAGCAACCATCAGCAATTAGGGACTGAAATTTTGAGTAAACATTCAGATCAATTAAAATTAATTTCCTAGCTCTAGGAGGGACTTTGCGTTTCCTGAGAGTAACTGTAATTCCCTGATAACTTGGCCAAAATCAACGTAATTGTTACCCGATAGGAAAGGGTGTAGGAATAGCCGAGTGACAAATTGGGGTTAGTCATCCTTTATCAGCACAGAGGAGTGCTGAATCTAAAGAAAAGGATGAGAACTCATATCCAACAGTTCACTTTTAGCATGACCTTGGAGGTACTGCTCAGCCTCTCTGTCTGCCCAGCCTCCCTCCTGTGGAAAATGAGCTTGATAAAGTAGCATCTTAGATCTCATGGAAGTAGGAGGCATTGGAATATATCACTCAGCCCCAAGTACTCAACTCTGCACAGACCGGGTATAGATCATAAAAAGTTTGATTAAAGAGTGTACTCAAATGACACTTCTGTTATTGCTGAAAGCTCAACAGAGGATGCTGTGTCTCGTCTGCAACCCACTAATTTTCTAAATTACCAATTTATAAAAGTTCTTTTCAGAAACACTCTGCATAATGTGCTTATTGTTCTACCTTTCACTATTATTGAAACAAATCAGCAGCAAAGAGACTTATTTCATTTACTTCCAAAGAAGGTTAGTTGTTTCAGACTGAATGACCTTTTAGCTGTTCTTTGCCAAGATAATCTAGTCACGACCAACCTGCCTTTGTTTGGTATTTTCCCATGAAAAGGACTCAGGGGACCTTGGAAAATGCATGAGGATGGGAATGTGAACAGGAACAGGAGTCTTAGATTTAACAATAAACAGTTTTACAAGTCCCTGACTCTATTCACTGCAGTCTTCTCAGAAAGAAAATCCACTGAGAGAAGCAATGTGAAAAAAGATGAAATCTGCTCAGTCCCCTCAACTCTGTAACACTGAACTAACTGTACCACTCCAACAACAATGCTGAATTGACAGCACTCAGTTCAAATGCCCACTTCTATGACTGGAGTGGCTGGCTGGGGGAAAGTCCTAAACTCAAAGGCTTCGCTCAAGATTTCATTGATGGTGGGTTCAATGAAGTCATAACAATCATATCAGTCATTGCAAATGATGAGGTGCTGCTGGGATCATCCTGGCAGATTTTCATGACCGGTATGCCAGCTTATGCTGCAGGATTGTTACACATTGTTAAATAGGAGCATATTTCTCCCTAATAAAGCCATTCATGTTAGTATCATCTCAGAGGAATGGGAGCAAATTCTCCTCACATTTGCAGCCGTCCCTCAATCATGGATGGAATGTCCACTTGAGCGCTCTTCTCAAACTTGTGCTAGAAAAGAGAGATAAAAACATTTATCAGTCAGTTCAGTCTTTTCCCTTAGATTGCTTATTTCCTGTACTCTTCCCTAATGTCTCCCAAACTAAAAATTCTAAAGTAATAAGGAAGACATATTAAAGCAGAAAATTATAGATTGTAGATGGCAAACTAAAATTCTAAAATAATAAGGAAGATTTATTAAATCAGGAGATTGTAGGGCTGATTATTGGAGGATGAAGAAACATTTCTGTTTAGAGAATCAGAAAGACATTGAAAGCAGAAGAAATTTAACATGTCTTGTAATAGACCTGGAGATGTTATGGGGATTTGAGGATCACGAAAAGTAGTTTGATTTGGTTCGATATACTGGGAGAGCTTGTACAAATGAATGTACAACAAATCTTGGGAGATTATTCTTAGATCCTATTATCAAGGTCATTGGATTTTTCCTGAAGGAGTAGAAAAAATGAAACAACTCTTTACCTTTTATCAATATAAGGGAATAATTCTCATTTATCTTTTTATCCATGTTCACAGGGAGCATACAACAAAATAAATAATTATTGAGAAAGAAAAAGGATTAGGTAAATAGCAGTATAACAAGTTACTGGACATTCTAGATAGAGCTAACGTCAATTCTCTTGAGAAACATAGTTCAAATATAATAGGAGCAAAATTCTTAGAGGTTGAGTCAATTCATACGGCTGGTTCCAGAAAAGTAGAGGACTAAAGTTTAGAAAAAAGCAAAATAAAATAACTATTTTTTGAATTTACCCTTTTTGAAGCAAATTTTCATTTAAATAGAACATTTTCTTACTTTATTGAATATGCATTAGCTACAAAAAGTCATTTTTGGAAAAGAGGTATAAATATGCTCTTAATACATAAATGCATAACAGCTCCTTGTATCTGAATAGCATTATGCCAAACAGTTTCACATCCATTATCTCTATAAACCTTGCAGCAACCTAATGAAGTAGGTAAGACAAATACCATGTTTTCCAGTGGTCAGAGCCATGGAGCTCGTTCATAAAGTAGCAACCCAAGTTACTGGAATCACTTTCATTGAACCTTTTTTAAATGGCATAATAGCATTAAAATCCCGCATAACTTGCAAGCTCTTAGAGTCATAGGAACAAAACAGAAATATATTTTATATGATTTATGGGCCAGAATAACAAGAATAATAATTTTTCCCTGTGTCCGGACAGATAGACTCAGAGAAAAGGATAGGGACTTTGACATCTTAGTAAACTTCGGATTCTGGAATAGCTGGTGCAACCCTAATTGGCAAAGGTTGATGAGGTAATATCAATGTCCCTTGTGGCACTTTAGATAAATCTGGGATTTCTGAGTGGTAATAATGAAACACTCTGGGTGGCACGCTATTCCATTAATGTGAATTCCGAGTATTAATTCATGTGAATTCTGAGTATTAATTTCAGATCTGAGCAGAGGCAATTAGGTAGAGTGAATGAAATGACTATTAGGACAAGAAAAGAAAAAACACAAAATACATGAAGAAATGGAGTAAGACAGGAAGAAATTAGAAGAAGGATGTCAGGGAGGGTATCATGGTATCATTCAGAGAAAGAAGAAAATACAGCATATAACAATTCAGTAACCTTCTCATCATCCAGAAAAAAGAAAACAACCAGCACTTGGGCCTCCATTCCCCTTGCTTGGCTCAAGAGAGGCACTGCTAACTGATCATCCCACTGTTATCTACTAGGTCATGTGGAACTACTGTCATTTTGTTTTGCTGGAGCTCACGTGGTCTAATATTCTAAAGATTGGTATACCATTATGCCTTCATGGAGGCAGAACTCCGAGGCCTTCTCAGTACAAACATAAGTCTTGGAGACATAGACAGTGCACCAGTAGAAATTTAGAAATTGCCTTCACTAGACTTAGGAATGCACCAGAAACAGATACATTGTAAAACATGCAGCTATAACCCCAAGCAGGAAGACCACTTCACACAATCTTCATGAAATATCCTTTATGGCATTTTAGGATGCAAGTCTTATATCTCAATCTGAGAGAAATATAGGTGAAGCAATATACTGAAGTCTGTCTTGAGAACATTGCCAGAATGGAGGTCACAACTACCTCCCATTCATTTCTGATAACCTAGGCCTCCTTCAAATCTAGAGGACTGAAAACTTTTTTAAAATTTTGTTTGACAAATATTTTATTGGCTAATTGTATGAGTTAGTTACAAGTCTAGATATCTCACATAGTGAAAGCCTAACCTTCAGAATTAATGACTAGAGTTCTCTTTCTCCTGTAGATTCTTTAGATACCCTCTGTACAAAATACTTTCACTTATCTTTTAATAACCTTCTCAGATACCATCCCTTGATAAAGATTTATCAGAACCAGCATAAAGGATTTGTAAGATTCTCATCTGTGCGTCCATACCAATGCCACTTTATTCTACAACATAGAAGTTACACACTGTCCTAGTTTATTGTTTATGCAAAAGACAATTACTTTTTCAACACACACTCAAGAAAAGCTTGCAATGTGTCATAATCTATGCTGGACTAAATGTGAAAAGAAGGAAATAAATAAATAAATAAAAAGAGAGATGAAAGGAGGGAGGGAGGGAGGGAGGGTGGGAGGGAGGAAGGAAGGAAAGAAGGAAAAGGAAGGAAGGAATGAAGGTAGGTAGGTGACCAGCTTGAGCAACGTGGCTCATGCCTGTAATCCCAGCACTTTGGGAGACTGAGGTGGGTGAATCCCCTGAGATCAGGAGCTCCAGACCAGCCTGGCCAACACTATGAAACCCCATCTCTACTGAAAATACAAAAGAATTAGCCAGGTGTGGTGGCAGGCACCTGTAATCCCAGCTGCTCGGGAGGTTGAGGTAGGAGAATCGCTTGAACCTGGGAGGCAGAGGTTGCAATGAGCTGAGATCATGCCATTGCACTCCAGCCTGGACAAACAGAGCGAAACTCCATCTCAAAAAAAAAAATGAAAAAAGAAAGAAAGAAAAGAAAATATATCAACTGTCAAGTTCAGAGCACATACACGGGATTAGAAGTGGGCGTTACTCTGAGCCTCAAGACTCTCTGGTCATTGTATAATAGAAACTTCATTGAATAGAATCTTGTCCTGTATCCTTGACTCTGGCCCTCCTATTTTAACACTGGGAAGTGTAAATATGCTCTCACTCAAGGCCTCGCCAACTCATGGAAGAGAGGGTTTGGCTAGAAAGAAAGTTACATGCAAGATTTTGAATTACAGGGATTTTAGAAATCATCCTCTTTGCCTCTTACTATGGTATAAATGAGAAAATGTAAGATAATTCGTTGAATTTCTTTTATGATAGGAGATATATCTGAGATATTATATTCTAATTCATTGCTACAATTGTCTTAATTCCTCATCCTGGATCACTGCCAAAGCTCTACCACAGCAACCTTCCTTTGTATTGCTCAGTAGCAATAGTAAATTCAGGAGGGTTCTCTGGTAACCTCTGGCTTCTGTACTTTAATTTATTTTTGACAATGAACAAATATGTGAGCTCATTTTTCTTGTATTATGTCACACACTTTCCTACATCTGATAAAGAATTAATGCTACTAGTCCAGAATAAGACCAAAGTAAGGCTTAGTCTGTACTTCTTTACATATTACAATTGTTATATGTAAGAGAAGAGAGAGAGGGAGAGAGAGAGAGAGGAAGATTTTGTAAAGAAGAGTTTGTTGGCATAAATTACAGTGTTATTAGCGTAAACCTATCTTTTAAAAAAGTGCCTCATGGGGTTGGCACAATGACTGTGACTTCTTACTTATCTTTAAAAGGTGTAATATATAATTTCTGACAGTGCTATTTTTTCTTTAGACTGATGATACTGCTTTGTTATTTTTACAAAGCCCTTAGCTACTACCTTTTCTCTGAAAAAGCTTCTTTTATCTCTATCTCAATAGAAAATGTTTCCTGGCTTTCCCCAAATCGCTATGACTTCTAATACGGCATTGTTCTTCAGTCAATCCCACAAGTACCCATTTCAGAGGCAGAATAACATGTTCCGAAAGAAACCAGAGCATCTTCTTCTTTTTCAGTGCAGGAAAGTGGAAAATAATCTCACAATTATTATAACTGCATAACACCTTCAATGTAATTTTTAGAAAAAAACCAATGAATACTAAACCCTTGTTTGTTTATTTTTTAATGTTTACTGCAAACCTACCATATAATTTATGATGCAAATGTTAACTTACTAATATGATTACAATCTGAAGTTCATTTCATCTGCAAATTACCGATGAGAAAAACTAAAGACAGGTGAGTTTTGACAACAAGTCCACAGTTTCAGAGTTGCATCACTTACAACTGCCATAAAATATTCCGTCCCAAAATGTAGAGTAATAAAATAACAGTCTGGGCACTGTGACTCACGCTTGTAATCCCAGAACTTTGGGAGGCCAAGGTGGTAGGATAACCTGAGGTCAGGAGGTTGAGATCAACCTGCCCCCCCATGGTGAAACCCTGTCTCTACTAAAAATACAAAAAATTAGCTGGGCATGGTGACAGGCACCTGTAATCTGAGGTACTCAAGAGGCTGAGGCAGGAGAATCACTTGAACCTGGCAGGCAGAGGGTTCAGTGAGACGAGAATGTGCCACTGCACTCCAGCCTAGGTGACAAGAGCGAAAATCCATCTCAAATAATAATAATAATAATAATAAAACAGCAATCCATTAAGCTTAAAATTTGGTGCATCAGCAACATAGCATGGGTGCAGCTGCATGGTTTCCCAGTCTTGGGCAAGTTACCTTGGGC
>PVKP010048967.1:0-14185 GCA_004027715.1 Plecturocebus donacophilus | reverse complement strand
GAAGTTTAGTGGGCAGGAAGTTGGAGGAGAGCTAATAAGGCAGATGGTGATTGGCCAGGTTCTAGGAAGGAAGTCTGCTGGGCGGGAGCTGAAGGGGCAGGTGGTGATTGGTTAGGTGGTTGCTAGGCGGAAGGGAGCTTGTAGGACGGGAGGTTATGGGAGAGCAGATGGGGCGAATGGTGATTGGGTTAGTGGGCTGCTGGGCGGGAAGGTTTTGCTGGTCTTGGGCTGGGCCGGTGCAGAGTGAGATAAGGGACCCTCCCTGCGGGGGAAGGGCTTTCCCTATCAGGAGTCAGGCTCTTTCCACATGGCTGGGGGATGGGGCCAGAAAGTCACCTGCCAGACAGATAGATGCTTAGTAGTGGGATTGCTGGGTCGAATAGTCATTCTATTTTTAGTTCTTTAAGAAATCTCCATCCTGTTTTTCATAGAAGTTATACTAATATACATTCCCACCAACAGTGTGTAAATGTTTCCTTTTGTCTACATCCATGCCAACATCTGTTGCTTTCTTTTCTTTTGTTTTTTGAGACAGAGCCGGGGCTGGAGTGCAGTGGTGCAATCTTGGCTTACTGTAACCTCTGCCTCCGAGGTTCAAGCAATTCACCTGCCTCAGCCTCCAGAGTAGCTGGGATTACAGGAGTGTGACACCGTATCTGGCTAATTTTTTTGTGTTTTTATTAGAGACGGTTTTGCCATGTTGCCCAGGCTGGTCTCGAACTCTTAGCCCCAAGTGATCCACCCTCCTCAGCCTCCCAAAGTGCTGGGGTTACAGGTGTGAGCCACAGTGCCTGACCTTGCTCTGTAATTATAGCCATTCTTGAGTGGTGTTTTTTTTTTTTTTTTTTTTTAAGACAGAGTCTCACTCTGTCACCCAAGCTGAAGTACAGTGGTGCGACCTCAGCTCAGTGCAACCTCCACATTCCTGGTTCAAGCTATTCTGCCTCAGCCTCCTGAGTAGCTAGGACTACAGGTGTGCATCACCACATCCACCTAATTTTTGTATTTTTAGTAGAGATGGTGTTTCACCATGTTGGCCAGGATGGTCTTGATCTCTTGACCTCATGATCCGCCTGCCTCAGCCTCCCAATGTGCTATGATTACAGGTGTGAGCCACTACGCCCAACCAAGTGTTATTTTTTAATCTTAGCTTTAAGGTAGCTATTTAAAGAAAATCTAATCCAATATTTACAGAATCCCAGAACTCTGTAGAAAATACTGTTTGAAACTACTAGTCAGGCTGGGTGCAGTGGTTCATGCCTGTAATCCCAGCACTTTGGAAGGCCAAGGTGGAAGGATCGCTTGAGTCCAGGAGTTCAAGATCAGCCTAGGCAACATAGTGAGTCCCTGTATCTAAAAAATAAGAAAGTGCTAGGTGTGATGGCATGTCCTTATTGTTCCAGCTACTCAGGAAGCTGAGGCGGGAGGATCACTTGAGCCCAAGAGGTTGAGGCTGAAGTGAGCTGTGATCGTCACGCTACTGCACTCCAGCCTATGTGACGGAGTAAGACCCTGTCTCAAAAAAAGAAGAAGAAAACTACTAGTCATGCTTTATGTAACATTATCTCTGTAGCATGAGAATATAGATTCTAATTATACTATTTCAGGAAAATTGTCAAGTGAAAATGTGAAAATATTTCTTATAAAGGGTTAGATTAATATGAGTAAATTATCATTAAAAATATGATGTGTTCTTGAACTTTCAGACATTTTTTTAAATAATCAGTTTTAATCAATATTACAAGTAGTTGCCAGCCCAGACCACAAAATTTTTAACCTCTAAGTAACTGAAGTAGTATTAGTTAGCTATTTTATGATTACATAACGCACTTTTTCATTAGCTTGCCATTCTGATAGATCCTCATGTTTGTCTGATTTGCAGTTCCCAATTGTAAATGTTGTCCTTCCACTCCCACTGTGAGGTAGCAAAGGAGAATGAGGACTTTTTTTTTTATTCCCTGGCTGATTTAAAATTGGTCTACTATTTTTAGCCCTCTGCTGAAGTGACTGCGTCTCCTCTTTGAAGAATCGTGGATGCTGATGTCAGAAAGGAGCCCTGAAGATGCCCTAGTTTAGTTCTATGCCTGTGGGTGCATGTTTTTCTAAGCTGTGCCAAGAGAAAACTTCTCCAAAACCACACACTTTTTGTGCCCCTTTAGAAAGCTGGATATTTAAAGGAACCCTGTGGCAAATCCTTTTTTGAGGCAAACGCTCCTTTGTACATCTGGTGCTTGAAGGAGCCATTGGAAGTTTTCTTACGGCTCTGTCCCCCACCCACGAGAGCTGCCATGCAGTGCATTCCCCTCGAAGAGGATCCTCCTTTCCACACAGTCAGTGGCCTCAGTACCCCTGAGATGCAGGGCGCATGGCCCTGGGTACCTTCCACTCGGTGGTGCCAGGCATTCCTCTGGGCACTGGCGGATGTCTCAGGCTGGCACCCACCTTCCTATTAAATTTCACACAGCATTTACAGGCTACTTGACATCAAAATTAAATTGAGAAATTAAAATAAAATGAGAGCATTATAATCTGTGATCTCATGTGTCACTTCCAGCTAGTGAGCCTAGGAAACAAGCATAGCATGAGAATTGCTTGTTTTTTTGTTTTTGTTTTTGTTTTTTTATTTTATTTTATGTGGAATAATATCATCACATAATCTAGTAACTAAGACCCTGGGAATATTCCAATTCCACTGCTCACTTGCATAACGTTATAGAGTGAATAACATAATTACCCTAAACTTCAGTGTTCTGTGAGTAAAATAGAATGAATGATGCTGTCTACCTCACAGGGTGGTTGTGAGCTCTGAATGCAATCTTAAGTATTATTTAATATTAATGTTTAATTAACTTAAATATGGAACGTAGTGTGTAGTAGGTACTTTAATATTTCTTAGTTGTTTTTGTCATTATTTTAATGTCCTATTAATGTCTAGAAAAATAAAACTTTAAAATAAGCGAAGAGGAGTAAACGTAAACTAAGCAAAGAGGAGTAAAGGTTTTTAATGGCCTTCTCCCTGCGTGTCCCGCCTGCAGAATGTGATAAGTTGCGGCATGATGGCTACCGGAGTTCTCAGTACTACTCTCAGGGACCCACCTTTGCAGCCAACGCCAGCTCACTCTATGATGATTACCAAGACGAAGTTGAAGAAACAGATCAAAAGGTAAGCTTCAAAGTTCAACACAGAGTCCTGGGGTTTGGATCCCAGAACAGGAAAAGAATAGATGTGGAAAAACTGGTAAAATCAAAATCAAGCCTATATTTTAATTAATAGTATTGTCCCAAGGTAATTTCTTGGTTTTAACAAATGTACCATAATTATGTAAAAGAGTAATGTAAGCAGAAACTTGGTAAAGGATACACCAGAAACTCTCAATACTCTTGGCAGTTTTTCAGAAAATAGAAGATTATCCTAATTTTTAAAAAGGTAAGATTAGAATTGAAGGAATTCATAAAGGAGGCATACAATCAGTGTATTCATGCATCTCAAATATTCTTTTTTGGTTAGAAAAATAAAGGGCTTATTTCTGTTGTTTGGTTTTTCGTATGACCAAGAACCCAGTGATATGACAAAGAAGAACTCTGATATAATAGCAAGACCCACTGTTTTACGGTGGTCAGTATTATTAATGGAGATAGGATAGAAGCAGGACATTTACTTAATATTATTACACTAGCCAATTCATTTAGTGATGCTATTTTATATTGGGGTTCCTTTTCCTCTGCCATCTCTAAAAATATGCATGAACTACTTAAGTAATTTTCTCCATACTAAATACAAATGAAAGAATAAAAATGTATGAAGATTTTGATTTATGTAGTTTTATTTTCATTTACTAAGTAATGCGGATTGACACTAGAATTACTTAAAATAAGATTTGATGAATAGTGTTTGGTTTCGCAACCATTTTTAATTAATTAAAAACTTTCAGTGGAATTAGGCCAATTTATAAATGCCTTATTGATTGAAGAACATTATTCAAAATTTATTATCCTTTTCCTCAAATAGGTAACTTCAGAGAATAAGATAATAGTTAATCAAAAATGGGAAATGAAGCCAGGCATTGTGGCTTGCATCTGCTGTCTCAACTACTCAGAAGGATGAGATAGGAGGATCCCTTGAGTCTGGGAGTTTGAATGGTAGTCACTCCACTGTACTCCAACCTGGGCAACAAAACAAGACCCTGCCTCAAAAAACAAAAGGGAAATTACTGCCTTAGATTTCTGATCTTTAAATGAATATTCACCCAGATTTTTTTTTTAGATTCACTTTTTTTTTTTGAGACAGAGTCTTGCTCTGTCACCCAGGCTGGAGTGCAGTAATGCAATCTTGGCTTATTGCCACCTCCACCTCCCAGGTATAAATAATTCTTGTGCCTGAGCCTCCCAAGTAGCTGAAATTACAGGCACACACCACCATGCTTGGCAGATATTTGCATTTTCAGTAAATACAGAGTTTCACCATGTTGGCCAGGCTGGTCTTGAATTCCTACCTCAAGTGATCTGCCTGCCTCAGCCTCCCAAAGTGCAAGGATTACAGGCATGAGTCACCATGCCTAGTCTACATTTTTAAATTAATATTTTAAATTGACAAATCATAATTGTATACATTTATGAGGCACATTGTGATGATTTGATATAGGTATACAATATGGAATAATTAGACTAATTTACATATCTGTCACTGTGCTTACCTTTTTTTTATGGCAAGACATTTGAAATTTATGCCCTTAGTTATTTTGAAATATACAATTTATTATTAGAGATTATAGTCATCCTGCTGTGCAGTAGATCTAAAAAACGTACTCCTCCTGTCTGTCCGAAAAGTTGTCCCCTTTGATCAACAACTTCTTATTCCTTCCCTCCCCACCCAGATTTTTATCACAGAATGTTTTTCCTATTTCTTGAAAGGCATATTCACATATTGGATTAGTCCTTTGAGCCTTTAAAATATACAAAGACAGTCTCTTTGTATACTGTAATGGATAAAGCAGCCATTTCAAAATTGATCTGAACTTTAATTTCGAAAACTTCTACTTTTCCCTTGTTGGCATGAGTAGAATATGAAAACCAGAAGGTGAATTACAGAGTAAAACTTTTGTTTATCCAGATAGACTTTAGCTAGCCTTCTACTGATACTTAGAGAAGGAAGAAAAGTTTATAGTGGGGCCTGGTAAGACAGATGGTTTCTGGGTGTATAGAGTCCACTAGCAAATTGGCATTGTCATGACAGCATCCTAAGATTTTCTGGAGAATGGAAAAATAATTTCTAAATTCTTACGTAGTTCTTTGCTTACCATGGCATTCAACTCTGCGGGAAGTTAGGTCTCCGGACTAGTTTCTACTCCTCTGTACCATTGCCACAGACCCTGATAGCCAAGCAGCCCACTCCCAGATGTGTCTGAGAGTGTAGACAAATCACCCCCGAGAAAACAGACTCCTAAGCCGGGTGCGGTGGCTCATGTCTGTAATCCCAACACTTTGGGAGGCTGAGGCAGGTGGATTACAAGATCAGGAGTTCGAGACCAGCCTGATGAACATGGTAAAACCATCTCTACTAAAAATACTAAAAAAATTGGCCAGGCACAGTGGGTCACACCTGTAAACCCAGCACTTTGGGAGGCCGACATGGGCAGATCACGAGGTCAGGAGTTCGAGACCAGCCTGGCCAGCATGGTGAAACCCCGTCTCTACTAAAAGTACAAAAATTAGCCAGGCGTGGTGGCAGATGCCTGAATCCAGCTACTCAGGAGGCTGAGGCAGGAGAATCGATTGAACCTGGGAGGTGGAGGTTGCAGTGAGCCAAGACCGCACTATTGCACTCTAGCCTGGGCAACAGAGCAAGCCTCCATCTCAAGAAAAAAAAAAAAAAAAAAATGAGCTGGACTTGGTAGCATGCACCTGTAATCCCAGCTACTCAGGAGGCTAAGGCAGGATTGTTTGGACCCCAGAGGCAGAGGCTACAGTGAGCCGAGATGCGCACTCCAACCTGGGCGACAGAGCAAGACTCCCTCTCAAAAACAATCAATCAAAAACAGCCTCCTATCCTGCTGAAAATGAGTCTGAAAAAAATGGTCATGTATAAGGGAATGTATATAAAAGTCATCCTTTATATGATATGACACGACATGCCAGTAAACACAAATGTTTCCATAATAATGATCTTAGTGTGATTTGCTGGCACTGGCATCACTAGAACAAGAATGAGAAGTTGACTGTAGGACTCTTGACAGGTCTCACTGGGGCCCACAGGGTCCTTCTTTTTGAGAAGGGGAGAAGTTAGGCAGTGGGAGAACCTGCCTGGTGTGTATGGGAGGAGAGCTATCTTCTGGGCTCCCTGCCAACCCTCTCCAGGTTACAGTGTCTGCCATCTTGGCTTTCGTCTATTTGGTCTCTTACAAAAGCACACAGCCCCTTTCAAATCTTAACTTTCTTGGCTGCTATAAATTTTTGTTACTTTTGTCATTTTTAAAAATCCAGGTTAGGTTGGGCATGGTGCTCACACCTGTAATCCCACCACTTCGGAGGCCGAGGTGGCTGGATCGCTTGAGCTCAGGAATTTGAGACCAGCCTGGGCAATGTAGCAAGACCTTGTCTCTACAACAAATAGAACAAAAACTAGCTGGGTGTGGTGCACCTTTAGTGCACCTTTATTACACCTTTAGTGCCAGCTCCCCGGGGGACTAAGGTGAGAGGATTGCTTAAGCCTGGGAAGTCAAGACTACAGTGAGTCATGGTTGTACCACCGCACTCCAGCCTGGGCAACTGAGTGAGACCGTGTCTCAGGGGAAAAAAAAATTCAGGTTAATAATTGTTCTTCATTAAAAGTATTGTGAAATCCTTGGAATATATTGTTAGAGATATTTATGGGTAATTTTTATTTTTCTTAAATATGTAGAACAAAGTTGAAGTATATTAGAAAAATGTTAAATCATTAGATCTGAATGTCATCCCAAGGCAATCTCTATTAAGAGATTAGTTTTAGGATAAAGTATCAAATTATCTTATTTTCTCAAATATATATTAATTAGACATTATTATATATTAATTAAATATCAGCTAACAAATTATACCATCATAATAGCTAACTGCCTGCCTCCCCTTCCTCCCTCCCTGCCTTCTTTCCTTCCTTCTTTAACATTCTTCTCATTGAGCGACCTCCTTCTGTGTTGTATTAACCTCACCATTTCTTGATTCTGTGGAGCATCAAAAAGCCACTTGCCACCCCACATAGCCAATTCAGTTATCTTAGAGCACATTTTCCATCCTTATGATTATTCATCATGATTGGATTACTTGCAGCACTCTCTGCTAGAGAAAATGTTTGTTTCTTCATTTTTTGTTATTGTTGTTTCTTTGTGTGGGGGTTTTTTGTTTTGTTTTGTTTTTAAGAAAAAGATCTCACTCTGTTGAATGTGTTGCCCAGGCTGGAGTGCAGTGGTGCAGTCACAGTTCACTGCAGCATCAACCTCCTGGGCTCAAGTGATCCTCCTGCCTGAGCCTCCTGAGTAGCTGGGAATACAGGTAGGTGCACGCCACCACACCCAGCTAATTCTTGTGCTTTTTTGGTAGAGATAGGGTTTTGCTATGTTGCCCAGGCTGGTCTAGAACTCCTGGGCTCAAGCAGTCTGCCCACCTTGGCCTCCCAGTGTTCTAGGCTTACAGGCGTGAGTCACCAAGCTCAGCCTTGTTCTTCTTAACTGTATAAAATTAACAAGTCTTAGTGCTGCTGTCAGTGACAAAGATCCTGAAATTGGTATGGAAATAAAATGTATACGTCTTGTATTTTCTCTACCACTTCCTACAGGTCCCTCTCCATAATTCATGTGCATGTGTCTTCAGGTTGAAGTGAGGGTTTCATTTGTGTACATCCGCATAGTACATGATTGGCTGCTTAGCTGGTTTATTCATTCAACAGTAATTCCTTCAGTTACTACTACTAAGTAAATATTTGCCCTGAGTCTAAATCTTTATTAATCTTCATGGCCCTTCCTACCATTCACTAGATCACTGTGATGCACGGATGCATCCAAGCTGTTCAGCCAGCAATGGTGGTCATTTAGGACCGAGACACACTCCTCAACTCTCCTTAATGTGTTCTGAAGAAGAGCTTCTTCAAGCACAAAATTATAATTCCTTTGTAAAACAAGGACTTATTGATCACCTTCTATGTGCCAGAGACTGTGCTAGGTGTTGGAGATGTAACAGTAAACTAAACACAAGAAATCTCTGTTTTTGATGGAGCTGAGAGGCACTATGAGCAAATGCAGTCATGCATCATGTGATGACAGGGATACATGCTGAGAAATGCATTGTTAGGTGATTGGCCATTGTGCAAACATCATAGGGTGCACTTATCCAAACCTAGATGGTATAGCCTACTACACACCTAGGCTAAATGGGATAGCCCAGTGGCCCCCAACTTTTTGTCACCAGGGACCGGTTTCATGGAAGACAATTTTTTCATTGATCAGACTGGGGTGGGTGGTTCAGTTTCGGGATGAAACTGTTCCCCTCAAATCATCAGACATCAGTTAGATTCTTATAAGGAGGGCACAGCCTAGATCCCTCACATGAGCAGTTCACAATAGGGTTTGCGCTCCTGTGAGAATCAGGTGCTAGGGCTGATCTGACAGGAGGCACAGCTCAGGTAGTAATGCTTGCTCACCTACCATGCCTACCACTCACCTGCTGTGCCCCCCAGTTCCTAACAGGCCACAGATGGGTACAAGTCCATGGCCTGGGGGCTGGGGACCCCCAGTATATAGCCTGTTGCTCCTGGGCTACAGCATGTTGTTGTACTGAATACTCTAGAGAATTGTGACACAATGGTATTTGTGTAGCTGAACATAGGAAAGGCACAATAAAAATGCAGTAGAAATGATGGAAAATGGTCCACCTGAATAGGGCACTTCCCATGAATGGAGTCTGTAGGACTGGAAGTTGCTCTGGGTGGGTGGGTGAGTGAATGAGTGAATGGGCAAGTGGGTGGGCGGGTGGGTGAGTGTGTGTGGTGAGTGAATGTGAAGGCCTAGGGCATTATTTTACTCTATTGTAAGCTTTATAAACACTGTGTACTTAGCCTGCACTAAATTTATAAAGAAATACTTTTCTGGCCAGTTTTGGTGGCTCACACCTGTAATCCCAGCACTCTGAGAGGCCAAGGTAGGAGGATTGCATGAACCCAGGAATTCAAGACTAGCCTGGGCTACAAACTGAGACCCCATCTCTACAAAAAAGAAATGTGTTTCTTTCTTTACTAGTAAATTAACCTTAGCTTACTGTACCTTTTTTACTTTATAAGCTCTTAAATTTTGTAAACTTTTTGACTCTTTTGTAATAACACAGCTGAAAACAAATACATGGTATGACTGTACAAAGATATTTTCTTTATATGCTTATTCTGTAACAGTTTTCCTATTTAAAATGTTTTTCTTTTTAAACTTTTTTGCTAAACACTAAGACACAACACACACATTAGCCTTGGCCCACAGAGGGTACCGGCTCAGGAGCATCAATATCACTGTCTTCCCACTCCACATCTTGTCCTACTGGAAGTTCTTCAAGGGTAATGACACCCATGGAGCTGTCATCTCCTATGATAACAATACCCTCTCTGGAATATCTTCTGAACGACCTGCTGAGGGTCTTTTACAGTTAACTTTTTCTGTAAGTAGGAATACATTCTAAAATAACAAAAAGTATTGTATGATAAATACATACACCAGTAACATAGTCATTTATTATCATTATCAAGCATGATGTACTGTGCATAATTGTATCATATTTTGTTTGTTTGTTTTTTGAGATGGAGTTTTGCTCTGTAGCCCAGGCTGGAGTGCAGTAGTATCATCTCAGCTCACTACAACCTCCGCCTCCCAGGTTCAAGCTATTCTCCTGCCTCAGCCTCTGGAGTAGCTGGGATTACAGGCACCTGCCGCCATGCCCAGCTAATTTTTGTATTTTTAGTAGAGACAGGGTTTCGCCTTGTTGGCCAGGCTGGTCTCGGACTTCTGACCTCAAGTGATCCCCCGTCTCAGACTCCCCAAGAGCTGGGATGACAGGCATCAGCCACCGCCCCGGCCTCAATTGTGTCATATTTGTATATGACTCTTAAGGCAGTGGATTTGTTTACACCAACATCACCACAAGCAGGAGTAATGTGTTGTGCTGTGGTATGATGGCTGTGGCATCACTAGGCAATAGAAATTTCCCAGCTGCGTTATAATCTTACGGGACCACCATCATATACGTGGTCTGTCGTTAATTGAAATGTCATTATGCTGCACATGACTGTAATTTTGCTCTGTTAGAAAGTGGCATGTGCTCTGGAGTGAAATAAACTGGAGGGGCAGTTGCAATGTTAAATGAAAAGGATAGGCCTTACTCAGCATGGAGGTGATTGGGATTGAAAGAATGAGCATTTCTGAAAGAACGTTTTAGAAACATGAAAATCATTCATTTCTGGAAGATCGTTTTAGAAACAGAAAGCATCTAGTGCAATAAATGTTTCTTGAGAGCGTATGTGGAGCCAGGTGCCGTTGCTCATGCCTGTAATCCCAGCACTTTGGAAGGCTGAGGTGGGTGGATCACCTGAGGTCAGGAGTTGAAGACCAGCCTGGACAACATGGTGAAACCCTGTCTCTACTAAAAATACAAAAATTAGCTGGATGTGGTGCTTGTAATCCCAGCTACTCAGGAGGCTAAGGCAGGAGAATTCCTTGAACCCGGGAGGCAGAGGTTGCAGTGAGCTGAGATCATGCCATTGTACTCCAGCCTAGGAAACAGAGCCAGACTCCATCTCAAAACAACAACAACAACAACAACAGCAAAAGAGTGTGTGTGATATATCAGATGCTGCAAAATGCAAAGGTTAATAAGATATCTGTACACGCCTTAAGGATTTTACAGCTACAGGGTAGGGAGAACTAAGTAGAATAAAGAGTAATATATATACCTGCTGTTTTAAGTGTTGACTTGGGTACTGAGGAAATGGGGGAGGGATTAGGTGAAGGTAAAGTGTGTAAGAAGAATAGTTATAGGGCTGTTGCAGCAGGTGAAAGGTCACTGAGGACTGAGACCAAAAGGATAGTTGTGTGAATGATGAGGAAAGGGGTAGTTAAGAGATGGTGGCATTCTGGAGTTAGGAGACCAATTGCAAGTTTTAGTTCTGCCACTTGCTGTGTTTCTTTGGATGCATTACAACCCCTTTAAGGCATTAATATCCTTACGTAGAAAGTGGGGAGTGGAATAAGATTGTTCTCTGTGAGCTTTTTGAACAAGCAGTTTATTCAGTCTTTTTTTTTTGGAGGCATATACATTTTTTTATGTAAAAAATATGTTAAAGAGAGCCAGGCTCAGTGGTTCATGCTTATAATCCCACCGCTTTGGGAGGCTGACAGGGATAGATCACCTGAGGCCAGGAGTTTGAGACCATCCTGGCCAACGTGGCGAAACCCCATCTCTACTTAAAATGCAAAAATGAGCTGGGCGTGGTAGCCAGTGTCTGTGATCCTAGCTACTCTGGAGGCTGAAGCAGGGGAATTGCTTGCACCTGTGAGGCGGAGGTTGCAGTGAGCTGAGATCGCGCCACTGCACTCCAGCCTGGGCGCCAGAGCCAGACTCCATGACTCTGTCTCAAAAAAAAAGGTGAAGGGAAAATAATCTAGCTATTTGAATGTAATTATTCCAAACATAGAAAACACAAATAAAAACAGGTGAAGGAAAGCTACTATAAAATAACACCTTAGATACTTTTTAAGGATCACTTACAGTGAATCTAGAAATGGAAAAAAGATCACAGAGACAGAATTTGTTTAGCACTAAGTGCAAATGCTGCTGAGATGTTAGTGGACCAATGCTCAGCATTTAAGCACTGCCGCTGTTCTCCAGCGGCCTAGGCCTGCTCTCCTCTCCGGCTTTCCCATACTGGGTCTTCCTGCCCTGAGCCCTCTTCAGAAGCCCCTAGCGAGGGCAGCGATGGACACCACCTGCAAGAAGGCCTCCAGGCCGTGGAGTGCCAGGAGCGTGGCACTGAGGGCCCAGTCTGCCCACAACACCGGGGTCTGCCAAAGCAGGAAGTAAACAGGGAGGAGGGCCGTGCTGGCCGCGGTGGCCAGGCTGGCAGCCAGCAGCCTGTCAGCCTCTGTCAGGTTGCCCCTGGTGCCCAGGTATAACTACTGCTTCTAGAGTCCCTGTCAGAAACAAGGAGTGAGATGGAGGACCAGGTAGCGCTAAGGAGGCCTGAACACCCGACCTCACTGCCTGGCTGCCATCTTGCCCACCCCCTCATTCATTTACTAAGTAAATATTCAGTCCTGCCAATATGTCAAGCATTGTTCTAGGTGCTGAGAAGCCGTCGAGTGAACCATAGTCCCTTCTATTGAAGGGAAGATCATGGGGAACAAACAAGCGTCGTACAACACCAGGTGGTGATGAGTGTTATGAAGGTCAATAAACCAATGGTAAGGAGACTTCTAGAGCAGCAGCACTGTCATTTTAGATTGAGTGTCCAAGAAGGACTCTAAGAGTCATCATTAGAGCAGACCATCGAGTGATGTATGAAAATGTCACACAAGTGGGAGTTGAACAATGAGAACACATGGACACAGGGAGGGGAACATCACATACCGGGGCCTGTTGCGGGGTGGGGGAAAAGGAGAGGGAGAGCATTAGGCCAAATACCTCATGCATATGTGGCTTAAAAACCTAGATGATGGGTTGTTAGGTGCAGCAAACCACCATGGCACATGTATACCTATGTAACAAACCTGCATGTTCAGCTCGTGTATCCCAGAACTTAAAGTAAAATAAAAAAAAATTTAAAAAAAGAACATCACACATGGGACTGCCTGGAAACCTTATTCTCGTTATCCTGTGAGAGGAATAGCCACACACCAGAGCAGGTGGGCACTGAGCAAGGAGAAGAATGGCGATAATGACTTTGGAGGAGATAACCAAGGACCAGATCACATAGGACCTAGTTGGCCACAGTGAAGATTTAGTTGCTTCTGGGTGATATGAGGAGTCACTGGAGGAGTTGAGCAGGGACGTAACATGATCTGATTTATTATTTGATGGGATTTTTCTATAGGAAAGTTAGATCATAGAGAGTGGAAGACAGAAGCACAGAAGCAAGACAGTAGGCCACTGCAGTAATCCAGGCAAGCGACAGCCAATGGGGCCTGGGCCCACAGTAGCGGTGGTAGGATTTCTAGGTTTATTTGGGAAAGGGAATGCTGCAGGATTTGCTTAAGTTACAGGACAAAGAAGAGTTGAGGATAACTCCATCTGTTATTTTTCTAGCTTGGTTTCTCTAGAATCTCATTACAAAAATTATTTGACCCTCTGAGAAATTCTCACCCATTAATCCTTCCCTCTTCATGTCCACACTCACCCTTCCCCAGCTTATATTACATGGCCTGCCAGTGTACTCACTTCTTTGCACACATTTTCAACTCTGCTGGCTCCTTTTTCCTTCTGCCACTTTCCTGGCAAAGTCTCAACTCCAGTTTGATCCAACTTTTCCCTGCTTTGCACTAAAGCCTGATTAGTTAAAGAAGGCTAGAGAAGAATGCCAGAGTATGTTTCACTGCAGATATATGACTTCAGCCTCAAGTGCTGCCTAGCAGTCCTATATTAACTCATCAGTTCATTCTTCCACTCTCCCAAGTAATATTTCACACCTTCTCAAATCTCCAAACACAACTTCTTCTGCTTCACTTGCAGATCCTGTCTGCTGTGGTTTGGATATGGATTGAGTTTGTCCCCACCAAAACTCATGTTTAAATTTGATCCCACTGTGGCAATGTTGGAAGTTGGGGCCTAGTAGGAAGTGTCTGGGCTGTGGAGGAAGATCCCTCGTGAATAGTGTCATAGTGTTCTCTGGCTTAGTAGTGAGTTTCTGTCCTCTCTCTTAATGGGATTGGTTCTTGTGGGAATAGATTAGTTCCAGTGAGAGTCGGTTGTTATAAAGCCAGGAGCCCCTCAAATCTTCCCCTCATTGAACATGTCTGCTTCCCTTTTGATCATCTCTACCATGTTGTGACACAGCATGAAAGCCCTTGCCAGAAGCCAGGGCTATGCCCTTGAACTTCTCAACCTGCAAAACCATGAGCTAAATAAACCTCTTCTCTTTATAAATTACCTAGTCTCATGTATTCTTTTGCAGCAACAAAAAACAGAC
>PVKP010048966.1:0-14216 GCA_004027715.1 Plecturocebus donacophilus | reverse complement strand
CCTCATTTTTCTCTTACTGCCGCCATGTAAGAAGTGCCTTTTGCCTCCCACCATGATTCTGAGGCCTCTCGAGCCATGTGGTACTGTAAGTCCAATTAAACCTCTTTTTGTTCCCAGTTTCAGGTATTTCTTTATCAGTAGCATTAAAATGAACTAATACAGTACCCTATGCACTGTATTACATAGCACATATGTAAATACTGTATGAGTATCCTGTAGAAATCATTTTAAAAGGGAAAAATCTGTAACTTGTCCTGCACGAAATTCATTGCTCCAACTCTCTGCATTGTCCAACTCTTTTCTCAACTTTGATCAGTGACTTCCTCCATTTCCCCGTTCTTCCATGTTAGAAACCAGGGACTTATTCCATCTGTTTTTATTCAGACATTTATTGAGTATCTAATATGTGCCAAGAGGAGACTTCATGGTAAGTATCAACAGGTGTGGCCCCTGCCTCAGAGAATTTACTGTCTAGTTAGAGAGAAAAACATTAATAACAGGAAAATAAATACAAAATCACACCTATGCTAAGGGGTGGACAGAGAGGTACAGAGTGCTGTGAGTTTGACACAAGGATCTCTGACCCGGTTAGGGAAATCAAGAAAGGAGCTCCTGAGGAATTGTTACTTTTACTGAGATCAGAACACCATGTAGGAGTCAACTAGCAAGGACGGGAAGGAAGATTAAGACACATTCAAGGCCTCACTGAAGATTTTGTCCTCTCATTGTAAGAGCAATGGAAACTATTTACACTGTTAAACAGAAAGAACACCACAAAGAGATTGGGATTTCTGGAAGTTCATTCTGATATTGGTGGGGAGGATGCATCTGCAGAAAACCAGAGTGAATGTGGGGGAACATTCTGGGGATTACTGTTGCTGTCCCGGCCAGGGATGACAGAAGTTTAAGTTGGGACAAGAGCTATGAGGCTAGAAAAAAGTGGACAGATTCAAATGATATCAAGGAAGAAAACCCAAAGGATTGGAGTGACATTGGTTGTGGGGTTGAGGGAAAAGAAAGTGTCCTGCCGGGCGCAGTGGCTCACGCCTGTAATCTCAGCACTTTGAGAGGCTAAGGTGGGTGGATCACAAGGTCAGGAGTTCAAGACCAGCCTGACCAAAGTGGTAAAAGCCCGTCTCTACTAAAAATACAAAAATTAGCCAGGCATGGTGGCACATGCCTGTAATCCCAGCTACTCGGGAGGCTGAGGCAGGAGAATCACTTGAACCCAGAGGCAGAGGTTGCAGTGAGCCAAGAATGAGCCACTGCACTCCAGCCTGGGTGACAGAGCAAGACTCCGTCTCAAAAAAATAAAAGAAAATAAAAGAACGTGTCCAGGAGGCTGCCTGGGTTTCTGGTATGGGTGCGGGTATCATTTACTTAGATTGAAGCCTGCAAGACAACCAGGTTTGGGGTTGACTTTGAACATCTTGGGTCCAAGCTACCTTGAATATGCCAAAGAGAGAGCACGCAGGTGACTGTCTGGCTCTGGAATTCCAATGGAATGGCTGGAGAAATTTTTGTAGACCCCACATGTGTAGAGGAGGCCTCTGAAGGCACACGTGGCTGCTGGGTGCAAGTGTGTGGGCAGGCACGCAGCTGAACCATTGGTCCTTGGCATGGAAAGGGGACACTGCCAGGGATAGAGGCTTGAAGTCACCAGTGGGTCAGCTCCTGTCCTTGCCATGTGTATTTAATTATCATTAAGTTAATTCATTTTCTCCATGGAAGCCCCTCCTGGGTTAAAGTCCTTCTTATCTTCCTGCATCCGCCTGACTTGAGCCTCCATCATTCCACTGCAATGTCTTGGAAGACTCTAACAGGGCTTCCTGACCCTCTCTTCCAACTCCAGGGCTTACTGCAGTTGCTTCAGGGGTTACCTTTGTTTTTGAGAGACAACGTCTTGCTCTCTCACCAAGCTGGGGTGCAGTAGCATGGTCTCAGCTCACTGCAACTCCGCTGCCCAGGTTGAAGTGATTCTCCTACCTCAGCCTCTCGAGTAGCTGGGACTGCAGGCACGCACCACACCCGGCTAATTTTTTGTATTTTAGTAGAGATGGGGTTTCACCATGTTAGCCAGAATGGTCTTGATCTCCTGACCTCGTGATCCATCCGCCTCGGCCTCCCAAAGTGCTGGGATTACAGGTATGAACCACCGCACCCGGCCTTGTTTTTTGTTTTTTTAAGGATCGGGCCTAGCTGTTTCCTGGGCTGGAGTGTAGTGGCATGATCATAGCTCAGTGCAGCCTCAAGCTCCTGGACTTGAGCAATCCTTCTGCCTCAGCCTCCTGAGCAGGGGGGGGACAATGTGGTAGTGCACCATGCCCCACTACTTTTTAAGTTTTTTGTAGAAATGAGGTCTTGCTCTGTGGCCCAGGCTGCTCTCAAATTCCTGGGCTCAAGTGATCCTCCTGCCTTGGCCTTCCAAAGTGCTGGGAGCCCCCATGCCCTGCTAGGGGTTACTTTATTAAAAGACAAGGTGATTTTGTTTCTCCCCTACTGGGAAGCCTTGGGGCATCTGTGGCCTACAGGAAGTGGGCGTTTTATGCTGGCACACAGACTGTACACAATGCACTCCCTCCTTCCCATTCTCTTCTCTCACAAGCACGTATTGATGTGGCCGCCTGGCAGGTGCCACGTTGTGCCGCGGCTACTTGTTCTAGAGCCTGTTTCCTTTGCAGCTGCAATGCAGTATGCTCTGGACTGGATGTCAATACATCTGCATCCCCAAAACCTAGAAGGGGACTAGCCGTGTGACCTCAGCTGCTGTCTGGCTGTTTGATTCTGCCTTCCTTTCCTTCTGTACTCATGTATTAATAGAAAGTCATTGCCTCTTGGCCGTCTCAGAAGCAAATTCTGCAGTAAAGGAAGAGATTTCCCTGCCGCAAGGAGAATTCCATAAACACTGCTTAGAAGAACTCATAGTGATGCATATGCAGTCATGTGTTTATAAGTCAGCAAAGCTGCTTCACTAGTTGAGGCATGATATTATTTTTACTCAAAGTAAAATGCCCTCAAAACCCCTTGGGTTGCATTCCACAGATTAATGGTATGTGTTCAGTCAGAAGTTCATCCTTCAGTTTGAAGAACCTCCAGGGAAAGGATGTCTTTTTAAGCAATTAATTAATGTATAGACCTAATTTACTGTTTTACTGTTTTTCTCCAACTTGGGTTCTTTGCTTACTTTCTTTTCATATGTCAGAAAGAGAGAAAAAGAGAAGAGAGAAGGAGAGAGAGAACATGTTTTTGAACAAGTTTCAAAACAAAGTCATTTGGAGTAAAGAAAATTGGATTATTGGCCGAGTGCAGTGGCTCAAGCCTGTAATCCCAGCACTTTGGGAGGCCGAGGCGGGCGGATCACAAGGTCAAGAGATCGAGACCATCCTGGCCAACATGGTGAAACCCCATCTCTACTAAAAAAAAAAAATACAAAAATTAGCTGGGCATGGTGGCACTGGCCTGTAGTCCCAGCTACTCGGGAGTCTGAGGCAGGAGAATTGCTTGAACCCAGGAGGCAGAGGTTGCAGTGAGCCGAGATTGCGCCACTGCACTCCAGCCTGGCACCTGGGGACACAGAGTGAGACTCTGTCTCAAAAACAAAAAAATTGGATTATTTACTTATAGATTTTACATGTCTTGTCTTGATTGGAAAGCAGCTGGCTGGCCCTAATAGCTTACCCAGGACTAATGCATTCCAAGGAATCTACTTATAAAGACCATTTCTGTACAGTTCTAAAATGTTCACTTGCGAAGCAAGGTTAAATTGATCAGATAAATTCAAAATCAATTTTTTTGAGATAGTTTACTTATTTTATTAAGTGTTTGGATGTATATGGCTTCTTGAGAATAGAATATTTTCTTGAGATGGAGCAAAAAAGCCCTTAAAATGGCATATGTCATTTCATTCTTCTGTAGTTTCCTTTTTAAAAAAATCACAATTAGAAAGACTTTCTAAAGCTTTTTGTGTGTGCACAGAAAGAAACAGAAAAAATAAAGGTATGGCCTGTACCTTCTAGTGCTCTAGTTTCAAATATGAATGCACAGTGAGTCTGTAGTTGAATATCACATATTATTAAGTAAAAGTTCGTTCTCTGAACACTGCCCCACAGCATCTTGGTTGCCGACTCTCCGTTTGCAGGCATTCCCAGGGTTACGGAATTAGCTGAGAGTACAGATCTTGTACTTGCAGGAATGGAAATTGGGATCTGGCTGTAGAAATGGCTATTCCTCACACAGTGTGTGACTTTTCGAGTTCAAAGTTTCCCTCAAATTGGCATACAATGCTTTTTAAACTGTAGGTGAGATAAAAAAAAAAAAAACATAAGGGCATTTGTCATCTGAGCTGTGTCTGTATGTGTATGTATGTATACATGTTTTCCTATAGACCAAAAAATGGAGTGGCTGAATTATGTTAAATGTAAAAACCATCAAAATAATTTTTATTTATTTAAAAATACTAAGCTAAATGTCGCAGAGATAATAGTATTAATAATAAATTTTGATAAGTATAATCTCATCTGCCATTTAAATAGTCATTGCAAGCCAGGCAGTGTTCTGAAGATTTGACATCTGTGAGCTCATTTAATTCTTGGAACAGCCTTGTAAAGCAAGTATTATTGTATTATTCTTATACCCATCTTATATATGAGAAAAAGCACAAAACTTGTTCAAAGACACCATTAGTGTTTAAGTGTGGATGCTTATTTCAGGATGTGTGTGTGTGTGTGTGTGTGTGTGTGTGTGTGTGTGTGTGTGTGTGTAACAGATGGATAAATAGCCAGATGGGTGGATAGGCAGAGAGAAAATAGATAGAAAGGAGAGAAAGAGAGAGATGTTTGTTTTACAGATGATAGAGTCAAAGCTTACCACAACTGAGAGATAAAATACCTTTGAATACCACTTGGAATTTGTATCTATTATACAACAAATTTTAGCCATTAAAGTATAAAAGCAGAAACACTGGTATATTAAAATCTATGCAAGAACTTTGCAAAAGCCCTTTGTTTTCTCTTCCAAATGATGAGCTGTGTGGTCTTAGTCAACCATACCCAAGAATGCTATTAATAGTGTGTGATTTTAAAAATTGATTTATTTATTTGGTCAGCAAAGACAGAGTTTCCTAGAATTTTCCATTTGTCTTATCTCACAGTACCTCTCACCTCTCAGTTTTATGCAAAACCCCCCAAATACAAATGCATATCTGGAACCTGACATCTTCAACCAAGACTGCAGAGAGAAGAATAAAACAAAATAAAACTTGAGGATGTTTAAGATCCTTGTCAAACCATCCTTTAGCACACATCTGAGATTTTCCCCTTTCCCTACCCCAATAGCTCTTGGAGAATAATTATGCACATTCTCTAACTGGAGCTTTAACCCTAATGCTGAGCCATTTTGGGAAAAATGCAAAGTGTAAACCCACTTAGAGTGACTACTTTCTTAAGCAATGTCAGAAATATTTAGTCTCTGTTGCTGCACAGACCATGCATGATCTGTAGCCAAAGGAGGTCAGCTCAGATATGTGCTTGCATGTTCAAGCTGCCAAAAAACATAAGAAATATTTAGAACAATGAATTGTAAGTTGAAGCTTTCAACTTTAAGGAACATTAACTCTCTAGCACTCATTGACACCTCTTTTAGCCTCTGATTAAGTTTAAGGAACATTAACTCTCTAGCACTCATTGACACCTCTTTTAGCCTCTGATTAAGAAAGAAAATCAGGGAAAGAACATGGACCTGGGCCACCTAGTGGAAATATTTCATCAGGCGGTGACCTTTCTGTTTGTCACTGTTTGTCTTCTCTGTTTCCTGGGGCATACTGTTTTAATAAGCGTTTGTAATTATAATCTGCACAAGCATCTTAATAGTTTCCAAAGATACTTGGAGACTCATTGGGGCTGTTTCACAATCGGAAATGGGTGTTTATTTGGCGATGGCTATAGCAGGATCCTGAGCTCCAGCAACCTTGTCTGATTTGATTGGGGTTTTTGAGAGAAGGATACCAATGTTTTAAGTGTCCAATGGTGGTAGCAAGATTCCTGTGTTCCCATAAAATTTCATAATGGTAAAGCTAATATTTGCACATGTGCTTAAACATATTTGGCATTTTTGCTTTGTAGGCGTAAATCTTTTCTGGATTAGGTCAGCCATCTAGGTATCTGGAGTGTTGGTGGACTTCTCTGCAAAGTAACATAACAGCAAAGAGCCCTGAGCTTCCCAGGCTGTGTCCCCACCTGCCTAGAGACTCTGAGTAAACTCCTGTTTCTCTCCCCAGGCTTCTGTTTCCTTATCTGTAAAATGATAAAATTAGACTAGATCATCTCTCAGGTCTGAAGCTGTGATTAAAAGATACTTGTGAAGCGATCTGCAAAGAATATCTTCAGGAGTAGGTTGCTCAGACATAGATCTTTTACCAATAGCAATAATATCTATAGCCAACAAACATATACTCTGTGCTAGGAGCTATACTAAGACTTTTATCTCTGATATTCATCCTTACAGCAGGACTAGGAAGAAAGTCAGATAAAGGGGCTGTAGAGCCAAACAAATGCCAGGGTAATCAAACCATAAGTAAATATCATGCCAATATTTAATAATGATTGAATGAATCAAAAAAACAATCCGTAGTTTTTCTAGGATGCCCATGTATCTTGATATGGCCCTCCTTTGAATATGATTCTTATTCAGCTGATGAGGAAATCGAAGATTATGGAGGCTTTGTAACCTGCTCACTTGTTCATCTAGATGTGGTCAAGATGGATTTCAAATTCACATATACTGATGTCCATGACTCATGGTCTCAGACACAATGGTCTATAACTAGGGTTCCAGGATTTATCAAATAAAAATACAGGATATCCAGTTAAATTTGAATTTCATATAAGCAGTGAATAATTCTTGAGTGTGAGTATGTCTTAAATATTGCACCGGCCATACTTACACTAAAAAAAAGATCACTTGTCATTCATCTGAAACTCACATGTAACTGGGCATCCTGTATTTTTGTCTGACAATCCTGTCTATGACAGAACCCTGTGACAGACAGTGTATCTCTATGCTTTAGTAAATACTGTGGGTGGGCAAAATGTCCTGTCTCTGAGAAGTTTGAAATCCAGATGACGAAATTGAAATAATAGATACAGTGAAGATGGAAGTACCCATGAGAGCACCTGAGTCACCTTTGAAGATAAAGAATCCTTTGCTCTAGGGGCTCTGTTTTGTATTTTTATCTCTTGGGTCCAGAATTTGCATTGCTGTTTGTGCAAAGTAATCAAGAAAAGAGGAATTACAGAATTTCCAGATAGGACAGTGGGTAGCCTTTAGAATCCAGAGACATGGATCTCTTAATGTACAGATGAGGACGTGAACTGTGCACAGAGTCAGAACTGATTGGGACTAAAATGCAGTGATGTGACTTCCTTCCCTGGAATCTTTCAAGGGAATGAGGTATGATGGAATGCTCTAGACAGAATTAATCACATAAGACTAAGTAATTCTGCTCCTTCCTGGAAATTTTATTGAGATCAAAGAGGTTTTTTTTGTCTTGCAGTATTTAAGAAGGAAATTCTGCTATTTTGACCCAGATCTCTGGGACACTGAAGGGCTTACTTTTCTGCATTTTACAAATATTTGCATATTCCCATGAGCACATGATAGTCTCCACCCCAGAGTATGCAGAAGGTAAACATCTCAATAATGGGTTACCCAGGGACTTTTGTCTTTCCTCTCTCATTTCATTAACTCTGTTAAGAATTATTTCACTTACTAACATTCTCACCTCTCTGTTATGTCTCCTTCTGAAGATAGGCAAATGCACATCATTTATCTTTGCAACTTGAGAACAGACTGCTTGGAGGAAAAAGATGTGCTTTTTCCAAAACACAATGGAAGAAAAAAGATGTTTAAATACATAGCAAAACAAAGTTCATCCGTAGATTTTCAGTAGCTGATCATATACTTGACCCCAGCTACCAAGGATGACCTAGAGTAGACTGATGATGTGAGTCTCTCCTCTAGCCATGGGAAATGTTCATATTCCCTAAGGTGTCACAGGGTAGCTGAATTATGTTTGTGATTCAGGTATCCAGGATAGTTCCTTTTTACAACACTTCTTGAAAGTACTCATGTGTCATATCTGGCATTGATTTGATTTTTCTCAATGCAAAGAATATTGTTACACAAAAATGTGTGTGTAAGAGAGAGAAAGCGTGTGTGTTTCATTACAAAAATAAAATAATAAAAGCAGAGAATGCAAATCTTGAGGGAGAAGTGTAGGTTATGAATCTCATTTTTCACTACAGAGTAGAATAAAACACCTTCTTTAAAAATAAAACTAATTTGGATTAGGGAATCAATCAAAAGCACAAATGAATGCAAATCAAAACTGCAAGATACCACCTCACAACCATCGGGTTGTCTTAAAAGAGAGAAAACAACAACAACAACAGAAAATAACAAGTTTTGGTACAGTGTTGGTGGGAATGTAAAACTGCAGTTGCTAGAGAAAACAGTATGATTTTTTCTAAAAATAACTGCAAATAGAATTACCAGATGATCCAGCAATTCTACTTCAGGGTATGTACCCAAAGGAATCAAAAGCTAGGTCTTAAAGAGGTATTTGTACACCTATGTTCGTGGCAACATTAGTCACAACAGCCAAGAGTCAGAGGCAACCCAACTAGCCATCAGCAGGTGAACAGATAAACATTATGTGATATATGCATATAATGGAATATTATTCAGCCTCAAAAGGGAGGGGAATTCTGACCCATGCTCCAACATGGGTGGACCTCATGAGCATTATGGTAAATGAAAGAAGCCAGTCAATAAAAAGGCAAGCACTGTATGATTCCACTTAAATGAGGTGTCCAGGATAGTCAGATTTATAAAGACAGAAAGTAGAATGGTGGCACTGTGTGTGAAGAGAATGAGGAGTTGTTTAATTGGGACAGAATTTCAGTTTGGGATGAAAAGCGTTCTGAAGATTAGTTCCTCAGCAGTGTGAATGTACTTAATGATACTGAACTGTGCACTTAAAATAGTTTCAATGATCATTTTTAAATTATGTTTATTTGATCATAATTACAAATAAATCAACAGATACAATTGATTTGGTCATTCACTCATTTATAACACCAATATTTATATTCCAAACAGTATGCTAGACCAAGAATGTCCAGGGCTAAGACTGATATTCCAAAGTATTTCAGTAAGCATTCAGAAAATATCCATGGAAGAACAGGAACGAACTTAATAGGGAAGGGATGAAGGAAGGCACCATCTCACTGAAAGTGATGGCGAGCCTGTTTTGGTCATGTTTGTCTCAGGCAAAAGGAGAAGTAGCAACACGTGCTGCAAGTTTACTTTCCAGAATTGTCCGCTGGAGCACAAAATGGAAAGCAGCACATGTGTCCAAGCTCAGAGTTAGAAGAGGTGATCAAATGGGAAAGAAAAAATATATAATATAGATTTATACATTAGAAGATGCAGAATAAACCCATAAAGATGATCTCCTGTGTTGAGGAATGGTTCATTATCATCAATCTTACCTTCTCACCATTGTTATCAATGTCCTATGGACTGATATTTATCTTGAATATTGACTTGCAAACCTGTCCTTCTTCTCCACTTTTGGTCCTTTTCTGATGAAAGTTGAAACAGGCAAACAAAGAATGATATGATACAGGAAAACAGTAACAATTATTCATGTATTAAAAACCGAATAGCTTAAAAGTACTTTTGATTAGAAATCAATCCCTAACCCAGGAGTTAGGAAGCCTGCATCTTTTTTTCTACCTAATTGTTTACAAGATGTGGGCCCTGATTGGCTATATCACCCTCTATCTGAGACTCATGATCTATAACGTACATAGACTTCAGAGAAGGGTCTTTCCAGGGATGACTTCCTATAAGTTTATGAATTTGAGATTTTGATCAATTCAATCAATTTGTGCCATAATTTTATGGAATCATTCTGTGGAATTTGGACTTAAATATCTTTATTCCTTCCCAGACGTTAGTCCAAGGGAATTGCTCTATCAGATTTGTAGGCACAGCAGGCTTTGGGACATGAGGTGCAAGGTTTTTTTCTGAGTACCTTTCTAGTGAAAGATTTAGCATGTACTTCTGCCTCTAGGCATCAAGCCAGCCAACATCCCCAGAAATAAGAAGCAAAACAGAGGGGCTGGGGTCCCTGGGACACACATAGTGGCCTGGCGGAACTGAGATGGTGACTCTCAGCCCGTGTAGGGGTTGACTTCCATGTTACATGGTACATATGTTCTAATGGAGTTTCTCAACATTTCAGGCAGTTTTCTAGTTTTTGGAACTGATGTAATCTCATTCTTAACATACAACTACCTTTTCTAAAATCCAAGCAGAAGGAGCAACCTGTAACCCCCTGGCCGAGTTCTGTTTCCCCCACTCACCATTTCTTCAATCCTCTATGATATTTACATCTTTGCCTAACTGGCATGAGTGTATCCATGGGGAAAGATTCAACTATAGCCAGTCGAGGGTCAAGATGCAGCAGTTTCTGTTGAAAAGTTTATGAGACTCCTCTCTTGAAAATGTCTGGCTGGTCTACTGCAGTTAAAGTTCCCCCACTTAGATGTCTAAAAGCAATTGTTTAGCCTAGGCTGTGAAAAGATTTCCGAAGAGCAATACAAACTGTGAACTATTGAATGTCATGGAGTTTCTTTTATTATTAAAAAAAAAAAAAAGCCAACAGGAGGATATTGTAGAATTACAGTAATAATACAAACAGTATTTATAGCAGATTGTTAGAATCTGAGTTGCAATGTAATCATAGCTATTTTAAAGCAACAGTCTTTACCTTAATACCAGTCTATTTCCTAAAAGCTTAAAAAAATATAACATAGTTCATATAATATGTCACCCCATGATGAAGCCAAGTTTGAGTCCTCATTTTGTGTTATTCTTCCTTAGGTCCTTGGAGGATTTTTTAAAAATTAACAACTTACAATTCACTCCCTTCTTTTCTTTTTACAAAACTTCCTACTCCTTATACCCTGTGGGAAAGACTATGGAAAGAAAATAAAAGGACTGTGGGAGAGAAGTTAGTCAAAAACAAGCCCTCTAAACTCAAGGGGCTGTATTTCTTTCCATTTTTTTTCTTTTACATAGAGAACATTCACATACAGAAAGTAAGAGATTTATAATTCCCATAATTTGGCTGGAAGAAGCACACAACTACATACTTCCTGTGTGTTAGTCATTTTTGGTTGCCTAGCTGCAAAACACAAATATATTGCAAAACTATGTTTTTATCACAGTGGTACACATCTGTCAATGAATCCACTCTCCTAACTTTTTGTCCAATGTGTTAAAAACAATAGATGTCACCATATCAAATTCCTCATTTCTGATTACTTCAGCCTTGCTTAACTCTGCATTTGATCTTCAAACTAGCTTGAATATTGGGCTTGTGTGAGGCTGGTGGAGAGAGAATTGTCTAAATTAAACCAAAAAGTGCTGGAAATGGGTAGTGATGGGATCCTAGAACTTTTTGCTTTCTTGCTGAAGCTTGTAGAACAAAGAAAGGAGTGCTCTAACATTCAGAAGTGAATTCGGTTCCCAATTGCACGTTTCAAGTACATTAGCATTATTCTACAACAGGTCACCAGTGTTGACTTCGGATGGTGTCATGAGTGTTCTGAGACATTTGAGTGTGACCCCAGATTCCCTGGTGTTTACTCCCTCGGGGCTGACTGAAGGTCATGACTCACACTCAGGGCAGCCAGGACACTTCTGGAACGAGGTTTCCAAAGCCATGCTGCCCTTCCTACATCAGGCAGTTGGCACAGACTGTTGTGTGTCAGCTTCCTAGGAAGGCCCTCAGCCTAAAGAGGTGAGCCAATAAATCCTGAAGGAACGTGTTGAAAAGAGGGATGGGAATGTGATGACAAGATCAATGTTTTTGGACTTGTCCCCAGGGATGTGAGACAGCCATCATTCCACTATGCACAAGGGAGCCCCTGACATCAGCTTGCAGCCTAATCTCTACCTAGTCAACCTGTTCCCAAATCAATGTTCCTCTACATGGTAGGCATTTAATAAATATTTACTACAGCCAGGCAAAGTGACTCACATCTGTAATCCCAGCACTTTGGGAGGCCAAGGCTGGTGGATTGCCAGAGGTCAGGAGCTAGAGACCACCCTGGCCAATATGGTGAAACCCCATCTCCACTAAAAACACAAAAATTAGCCAGGTGTGGTGGCAGGTGCCTGTAGTCCCAGCTACTCAGGAAGCGGAGGCAGGAGAATCACTTGAACCCAGGAAGCGGAGGTTCCAGTGAGCCAAGATCATGCCACTGCACTCCATCCTGGTGACAGTGAGACTCCATCTCAAAAAATGAATGAATGAATGAATATTTGACAAGAGAAGAACAATTTGGAGAACTTTGTAGAAATGACGTGAGCACAGATATTCTAGAGCTACTCACAGGTAGATTTGAATATCCCCAGGGCATCTCCTAAGATCCTAGACATAGAGACATGTAGGATCACCCACAGCAAAAGAATCATTTTTAAAAGCCAGTAAATAGTCCAGGTTCTTCTGCATTTCGCACTGGACCTCAACTTCAGAACAAATGTTATGTTTATAGTAGCACAAAGGAGACAATAACCCTTTCGAAGAATGATTATAGCTTTGTGAAGGGTGTGCAGGTGAGTTAGTTCAGTGAAACTTTGATGATCAAATCAATTGACTAAATAGTCCATGATTCAGGGGGAAGCCCATCCTGGATCCTGGATCCATTTTTAGGACCTTTTCCCTAGGGTCCTTAATGGTTGTCTCAGAGTTGCTTCTCTCTTGCCTAGTGTCGTGTTTTTAAAATGGAAATACTTGCATAAACAACCCCTGAGAACATGCATTCATTACACTGGAACGGAAGGGAGAGAAGATAAAATGCAAAATCGGCCTAGCACTACAAACAGGAAAGAATGAGATGCTTCTGTTATGAAAACTGGCTTTCTGAGATATCTAAGAATCACCATAGGACAGTATTTTAGAGTTCTGAATACCAGGTGTACTAAAGGCTGTGTGTGTGTGTGTGTGTGCGTGTGCATATGTACGTGTATTTTTAAGGTGAGCTCTGTGAAGAAAAAAGTTTAGCAAAGAGAAAAAATGTCATTTCATACCTTTCACACTTTTGAGGATTCATCCTCATGCATAAAACTTTTGTGATAACGCCTTGTGTTTATGGCTTATCTTCTCTCCAAAGAGCTTTAAGCCCTGTTAGAATCATGGCACACAGCCCATTCTAATCAACCTGGTTAATGTAAATGAAGCAATAGCAGATTCAGTTCAAAACTAAGATAATGTTCAAAGGCATCTATGCTTGATTTGGGAATGTGCCTGGTATTTTTCCTTACCAACTGAGTTTATTAAACTGGTGCTCAAGGTGAACTCTTCTTCTGTAGCACACAGCAACTGACAGCATGGAGAAGCTGCCCAATGTCTCCTTGCGTCAGGGTGAGGCCAGGCCAAGAGTAAAACCTTGCTATAAACAAGCTAGAAAGTAGATAATTAGGGCCAGGCAGCAGATAATTAGGGCCAGACAGCATTATCTCATTTATTCCTACATTGTGCCTTGAAGCTAGGTAAGACTATAATCACGGATTATGAATAGTGAAGATAAGAATGGTGCATGCACAGCCCATGTTAGAAATGACGAGGAATTTAAAAGTGGACATGAACATGAACAGACACTTTTCAAATGAAGACATATATGCAGCCAGCAAGCATATGAAAAAAACAGCACAGCATCACTGATCGCTAGAGAAATGCAAATCAAAACCGCAATGAGATATCATATGGCACCAGTCAAAATAGTTATTATTAAAAAGTCAAAAAATAACATGCTGGTGAGGTTGCAGAGAAAAGGGAATGGCCATATACTGTTGGTGAACGTAGAAATTTGTTCAATCGTTGTGGAAAACAGTGTGACAATTCCTGAAAGACCTAAAAATAGAATTACCATTCAACTCAGCAATCCCTTTCCTGAGTATATGCCCAAAAGAATATAAATCATTCTACCATATAGACACATGCACATGTATGTCCACTGCAGCCCTGTTCACAGTAGCAAAGACATGGAATCAACCTAAATGTTCATCAATGGTGTACTGCATAAAGGAAATGTGGTACATATACACCATGGAATACGATACAACCATAAAAAATGAGATGGTGG
>PVKP010048964.1:0-14188 GCA_004027715.1 Plecturocebus donacophilus | reverse complement strand
CCATTCTCTCTCCCTCTTTCTCTTCCTCTTTCTTTCTCTCTTTCATTTTTTTTTTCTTTCTTTTGCTGTTTCTTTCTCTCTCCTTTTCTAAAATCTCTTCCTCTTTCTTTCTTTCATTTTTTTCTTTCTTTTGCTGTTTCTTTCTTTCTCCTTTTCTCTCTTTTTCTAAAATCTCTTCCTCTTTCTTTCTCTCTTTTATTCTTTTTATTTAAAAATAAATAAATAAATAAATAAATAAATAAATAAATAAATAAATAAAGTAATATCATTCCACATTTATGTATACCTAGATATATTCTCTTGGAAGCTTTTACACAGGTACATTAAGAGACAAGTTCAGAATATTCACCAGAGCCTTTTTTATTAACAAAAACTGGAAAAATTTTAATAAAAGAATAAATAATAAATTGTGATATGTTAATATAATACAACAGCTAAAATAAGTGAACTACAGTTGTATCAATATAAGTGACTTCAAAACATAAAGTTCAGCCAAAAGGAAGGTATGGAAGAACATACTCATTTATATAAGCTTCAGGGAAAAAAAGACAAAGCTACTCAAAATATATTGCCAGGCCGGGAGCCACCAGGAGCTCACACCTATAATCCCTGCACTTTGGGAGGCTGAGGCAGGCAGATCACCTGAGGTCAGGAGTTCGAGACCAGCCTGGCCAACATAGTGAAACCCCATCTCTATTAAAAATACAAAAATTAGCCAGGGGCAGTGGCACACACCTGTAATCCCAGCTACTTGGGAGGCTGAGGCAAAAGAATCACTTGAACCAGGGAGGTAGAGGTTGTAGTGAGCCGTGATTATACTGCTGCACTCCAGCCTGTGCAACAGAGTGAGACTCTGTCTCAAAAAAATATATATATACATATATATAGCCTAAAAATACACAGATTGTGATAATATTATAGTGAAAAGCAAGGTGATGGCAGTGACAGTAGCACAAGTTTTCTGTATGTATGTATTAGTAAGATATAAAGTATACTTTCTTGTAGTTGGTAATGAGCAGAAGTTTAAAACCGTACTGCAATGGCTTTCCAAAGTCATCATCTTCTTCCTGTTGTTTTTTTGAGACAGGTTCTTGCTCTGTTGCCCAGTCCGGAGTGCAATGGTGTGAACATGGCTCACTGCAGCCTCAACCTCCCGGGTTCAAGTGATCCTCCGGCCCCAGCCTCCCATGTAGTTGGGACCACAGGGACTCACCACCACACTGGCTGACTTTTTCATTTTTGTAGAGATATGATCTCATTTTGTTGCCTTGATCTCTCTTTGTTGCCTTGGCTGGTCTCAAACTCCTGGACTCAAGCAATCCTCCTGCCTCAGCTTCCCAAAGGATTGGGCTTACAGGCATGAGCCATGGTGCCAGATCCCAAAATCTTCTTCTTTTTTTTTTTTTTGAGACAGAGTCTTACTCTGTCCCCCAGGCTGGAGTGCTGTGGCATGACCTTGGCACACTGCAAACTCTACTTTCCAGTTCAAGCAATTCTCTTGCCTCAGCCTCCCTAGTAGCTGGGACTACAAGCACCTGCCACCACACCTGACTAATTTTTGTATTTTTAGTAGAAGCAGAGTTTCACCATGTTGATCAGGCTGGTCTCAAACTCCTGACCTCAAATGATCCACCCACCTCAGATTGCTAAAATGTTGGGATTACAGACATGAGCCACCATGACCCCAAAGTATTAATTCCAATCTTTCTTACTCTGTCTTCAGAATTATGTTCCTAAAACTCTCATCTGGTCTTTTGCTTATCTCCTGTCATGGTCTGAGTGTGTCCCCAAAGTGTTCATGCATTGGAAACTTAATCCTTCAATGTGGCAGTGTTGGAAGGTGGAGCCTCATGGGAGGTGTTTGAGGGTTCCACTCTCATAAAGGGATTCATGATGTTTCACAGGACTGGGTTAGGTCTTGAGAGTGGGTTTTCATAAAGCAGGTCACATTGCCTGCTTTGACTCCCCTCTTTTCCATATGATTACCTGGTCTTCTGCTTTTCTACCAGGTTATGATGCAGTACGAGAGCCCTTACCAGAAGCTGCTGCCATGCTTTTGGACTTCTCAGCCTCCAGAACTGCAAAACCAAATTAACTTCTCTTCTTTATAAATTACCCAGTCTCAGGCATTCTGTTATAAAGACAGAGAATAAACTAAGCCATCTACCTACAGATTTTCACGCCACTATTTTTCTAAGTGAGATCTTGTGCACAAAAATCACTGGGGATGCTCTGTTACAAATTCAAATAACTCAGGCCTCTTCCTAGACCTACTAAATCAACATCTGGGGGTACGAAGCAGGAATCTGCATATTAAACAATTCTCCCCACATATTCTTGGGCACAACTAATGTTGGAGAACATTTAAGCCTGTTAACTTAAGCATGACCTAAATAGACCCCTGCCTTCATTCACCAGGCATGCAGACACCATTAGATACAGGACAAGGATGTTTCTGTGGGAGATGGCAGGGGGATGTAGAAAGAATTGGGGCTTATCTGTTGGTCTTCTCAACCAAGTTTTGGGTACCACTGCTTTAAAATGGATCTTGGTCAAACTAAATACATCAGAGAACTTTTTGATTTGAGCAGTAGGTCCTGATGACAATGCAGATTCAGTTTCTATTTGTACTAGCTTAGATCTGCTTTTAGACACCAATGCAGAAATGCCAAGTAGCTTTTTGATACATTAACCAAGAAAAGATGTAGAAAATAGTGAAAAATCCTGTCCTGAGACAAAGAGGGATGAGAGATATTCCCTCTCCCCCTCTTTCCATGTTAAAGTATCACACAAGTGAAGAGAAATTTGAGTCTTTGAGAGAGGGTGAAGGTAGGGAGAAATGGTATTTTTCTTGAGTCCTTTCCTTGGGTTCCTGGTGCCTTCTATCAGTGCAGCTTGCATGATCCACCCCAGTTATGGCATCCACTTTCATATTTTGGTAAAGCACTTAAAAATATATGATCAGCTCTGATATGTCAACTAACAAGGACTAATCACTCAGGAGAGATGCACAACAATTTGAATTTGAAGCAAGCATTCCATAACGATTTTATCATCATGGAAAAATCATCATTGTATTAATTTTTATCATCAATTTAGGACACTCTGGCCTAAACATGGAAAAGCTGATTAAGAGAATAAGCAATGTAAATTTTTTTATTTCAACCTTTATCCAGGTCAAAGTGAAGGCAGGTGTCCAAGTTGCCATTGCACCATAGATTTGTATAGTTTGTGTGAAGTTCATAAGTCAGATTTATTGCATGATAAAGGAAGCGGCAGTGACATGCTTATTTGTACTTGTATCTTTATCTGGTACCAGCCAATCGTGAAACCCAGCTTCTCCAAGTTACAACAGCTAGGAGCACGGCCAAGCAGGAGTCTTCTACTTAGCTCCTTCTAGTAAATTGTGTGAATGATACCCACCCACTCACCCACCTCAGTTAAAATCCCTTTGAAATAATAAAGGAAGTCACTGGTGTCCCGTGACACAGTGCCACAGATGGTGGCTTAACAATAGGCATTTACTCTCCCCCAGTTCTGGAGGTGCCAGAAGTCCAAGATCAGGGGTTGTGAGGACAACGCAGGCTCTGGGGCTCTGGGAAGGACCCTCTTGGTGTCTTCTCACTTCTGGGGTGCCTGGCAATCCTTGCAAACCTCACTATTCTCTTTGTCTGTCTCTGCTTTCAGCTGAAGGATCCTAAGCCACTGTTTGACATTGCCTGTCACTGTGTGGCTCCACCTTATATTTCTGAGGCCTTCTCAGGTTCCTGGTGTTGACTTCATAGATCTCCCCCAACCACAACACAACTCCACTGTGATCTGAGAGACTGCTTGTTATGATTCCCATTCTTTTGCATTTGCTGAGGAGTGTTTTACTTCCAATTATGTGGTCAATTTTAAAATAAGTGCCATGTGGTGCTGAGAAGAATGTATATTCTGTTGATTTGGAATGGAGAGTTCTGTAGATATCTGTTAGGTCCACTTGGTCTAGAGCTGAGTTCAAGTCCTGAATATCCTTGTTAGTTTTCTGTCTTATTGATGTATCTAATATTGACAGTGGGGTGTCAAAGTCTCCCACTATTATTGTGTGGGAGTCTAAGTCTCTCTTTAGGTCTCTAAGAACTTGCTTTATGATTCTGGGTGCTCCTGTAATGGGTGCGTATATATTTAGGATAGTTAGCTCTTCTTGTTGCATTGATCCTTTTACCATTATGTAATGCTCTTCTTTGTCTGCTTTGATATCTGTTGGTTTAAAGTCTGTTTTAGCTTTCCATTTGTTTGGTAAATCTTCCTCCATCTCTTTATTTTGAGCCTGTGTGTCTTTGCACATGATGTGTCTCCTAAATACAGCATAGAGATGGGTCTTGACTCTTTATCCAATTTGCCAGTCTTTTAATTGGGACATTTATTCCTTTTATGTTTAAGGTTAATATTGTTATGTGTGAATTTGATCCTGTCATTATGATGTTAGCTGGTTATTTTGTCCATTAGTTGATGCGGTTTCTTCATAGTGTTGATGGTCTTTACAATTTGGTATATTTTTGCAGTGGTTGGTATTTTTTTTTTTCTTTCCATATTTAATGCTTCTTTCAGGAGCTCTTGTAGGGCAGTCCTGGTGGTGACAATCTCTCAACATTTGCTTGTCTGTAAAGGATTTTATTTCTCCTTCACTTATGAAGCTTAGTTTGGTTGGATATAAAATTCTGGGTTGAAAATTCTTTTCTTTAAGAATGTCAGATATTGGTCCCCACTCTCTTCTGGCTTATAGGGTTTCTGCAGAGAGATCTGCTGTTAGCCTGGTGGGCTTCCCTTTGTGGGTGACCCAACCTTTCTCTCTTGCTGCCCTTAACATTTTTTCCTTCATTTCAACCATAGTGAATCTGATGATTATGTGTCTTGGGGTTGTTCTTTTTGAGGAGTATCTTTGTGGTGTTCTCTGCATTTCCTAAATTTGAATGTTGGCCTGTCTTGCTAGGTGGGAAAGTTCTCCTGGATAATATCCTGAAGTGTGTTTTCCAGCTTGGTTCCATTCTCACCATCACTTTCAGGTACACCAGTCAAACATATGGTCTTTCCACATAGTCCGTATTTCTTGAAGGCTTTGTTCATTCTTTTTTCTCTAATCTTGTCTTCGTGCTTTATTTCATTAAATCGATCTTCAATTTCTGATATCCTTTCTTCTTCTTGATCGATTCAGCTATTGATATTTGCGTATACTTCATGAAGTTCTTGTGCTGTGTTTTTCAGCTCCATCAGGTCATTTATGTTCTTCCTTAAACTGGTTGTTTTGTTAGCAGTTCCTCTAACCATTTTCCAAGGTTCTTAGCTTCCTTGTGTTGGGTTAGAACATACTCCTTTAGCTTGGAAAAGTTTGTTATCACCCACCTTCTCAAGCTTACTTCTGTTAATTCATCAAACTTATTGTCTATCCAGTTTTGTTCCCTTGCTGGCAAGGAGTTGTGATCCTTTGGAGGTGAAGAGGCATTCTGGTTTTTGGAACTTTTAGCCTTTTTGCACTGGTTTTTCCTCATCTCCATGGATTTATCTACCTTTGGTCTTTGATGTTGGTGACCTTTGGATGGGCTTTCTGTGTGGACATCCTTTTTGTTGATGCTGATGCTATTCCTTTCTATTTGTTAGTTTTCCTTCTAACAGTTAGGCCTCTATGCTGCAGGTCTGCTGGAGTTTGCTGGAGGTCCACTCCAGATCCTGTTTGCCTGGGTATCACCAGCAAAGGCTGCAGAACAGCAAAGATTGCTGCCTGTTCCTTCCTCTGGAATCTTCATCCCAGAGGGACATATGCCATATGCTAGCTGGAGCTCTCTTGTGTAAGGTATCTGTCGACCCTTGCTTGGAGGTATCTCCGAGTCAGGAGACACAGGGGTCAGGGACCCACTTGAGGAGGCAGGCAGGAACATTTAATTCTGCTGAAGCTGCACCAACAGCCGCCCCTTACCCCAGGTGCTCTGTTCTAGAGAGATGGAAGTTTTATGTATAAGCCCCTGACTGGGGCTGCTGCCTTTCTTTCAGAGATGTCCTGCCCAGAGAGGAGAAATCTAGAGAGGCAGTTTGGCTATAGCAGCTTTGCCAAGCTGTGGTGGGCTCTGCCTAGATCTTACTTCCCAGCAGCTTTGTTTACACTGTGAAGGGAAAACCACCTACTCAAGCCTCAGTAATGGTGGACGCCCCTCCTCCGACTGAGCTTCAGCATCTCAGGTCAACTTCAGAGTGCTGTGCTGGCAGCGAGAATTTCAAGTCAGTGATCTTAGCTTGCTGGGCTCCATGGGGTTGGGATCCACTGAGCTAGACCACTTGGCTTCCAGGCTCAGCCCCCTTTGCAGGGGAGTGAACGGTTCTGTCTTGCTGGAGAGCCAGGTGCCACTGGGATATTAAAAAAAAAAAAAAACTCCTGCAGCTAGCTGGATGTCTGCCCAATGGCCACCCAGTTTTGGGCTTGAATCCCAGGGCCCTGGTGGCATAAGCACCAGAGGGAATCTTCTGTTCTGCAGGTTGCAAAGATCGTGGGAAAAGTGCAATATCTAGGCTGCAGTTCACTGTTCCTCAAGGCATAGTCCTTCATGGCTTCACTTGGCGAGAGGAGGGAGTTCCCAACCCCTTGTGCTTCCCGGGTGAGGTGACACCCCACCCTACTTTGGCTCACCTTCCATGGGCTGCACCCACTGTCTAACCAGTTCCAATGAGATAAGCCAGGTACCTCAGTTGGAAATGAAGAAATCACCCATCTTCTGCATTAATCTCACTGGGAGCTGCAGACCAGAGCTGTTCCTATTCAGTCATCTTGCCCGAAATCCTCTGCTTACTTTTGTATTGTGTTACTTGGTTTTGTTTGTTTGTTTGTTTTTGTTAAAATAGTTATTGCAACAGGGGTTACTCTTGGATTTTTAAGGAAGAGTGTAGTTTATAGTTTAGACACTTAGAAATGACTTTGTTAAAAAAAAATTTTTTTCTTAACTTCACTGTGAAAGTGGTCTGACCTCATAATAATTCTCCCTTTTTGGAGACCCAGGATTCAGGGTGGGCTTTGTCCAGAGCTCAGAGATACAGTTAAAAAGATAAGTAGTCCCTATCTAAATAAAATTGGTCCCTCTATACAATCTTATGATAGATTTTTATAATTTTTTGTTTGATTTGGCATCCATCTTTAATCTCTCTCTAGCACCACCAGACTTTTTCTCATTATGAGGTAAATGTTGCTATTTGATTTTCACTTACGTTGTTTCCTTTAATATGGAAATTTGAGGTTATAGCTGACAATTGCCTAGGGTAGTGAAACAGTTTATCAAGAATCTGAAAGTATAAGATAGGAAAAGAAAGGATTTTATTAATTTATAGGATGTAGTTCTCTCGGCATGCCAAATACATCTACGTATTTATGCGTGTGTACACAGTGTTTTACTACTGAAAATATATAAAAAAGCGCTGATTAACTGGCTTGAGAAAATAAAAACACTTGAATCAAATGCTTTATTGGGAAAAAAAGGCTAGTCAAATCCTTTTTCATATTTATGTAACTTAAGTAAAATCTGAAATAAATAAGCTAGCTTTAAAAATGTTGGTAAAATAATATTAGAAACATCTTAAGAATCGTCAGCGTATATTTTTGTTTTTATTTATTAATCAAGCAATTTTATACTGATTTCTGCCAAATACTATAAGGTGTCAAAATTTGGCATAAGGGTTACAAGACTGTAAACCCAAAGACAAAATGATCTTTGCTTCTGTAATCTTTAATAAATAAGACATTGATACTAGTTTAATAAAAATAGCTACATCTTGAATTTAGTAAGAATACCGTAATTTCTAATCTTGTGGCTTTAGGTGGTCCAGTCCACAGGCAGTAAGGTTTGTTTTGGGAAAGGACTGTTATCATCTTTGTTTCAAAGCTAAACTATAAACTAAGTTCCTCCCATAGTTAGTTTGGCCTATGCCCAGGAATGAATAAGGACAGCTTGAAGGTTAGAAGCAAGATGGAGTCAATTAGGTCAAATTTTTTTTCACTGTCTCAGTTATAGTTTTTGCAGTGGTTGTTCAATAACTTTAAAGAATGACAATCACAGTTTTTATAAACAACCTAGGTAAATGATTAAAATGAAATAATTAGGTAAATGTAATAGGATAAATACAGACAAATGCATCATAATTTAGACTCTAAAAGTTTAAAAAAACAAGTGAAGAATTTGTGTCTAATTCAAACCTTATTTAAAGGTCATATATAAAACAAGGTAAAAGGAGCCAGGTAATAAAAAAGATATAAAGAAAGTTATACAAATACAGAGGGTTTTGTATTTGTTTTCTGTTTTTTTTTTTTTTTTTTTTTTTTTTGGTAAGAAAGCTTAAAGAGAAATAATTTTATATGAAAAAGAATCTTATATGGTAAATTTAGTCCTAGCATAAAATAACTGGTTGTTTAAGAATGAGGGTAATGCAAACTCCTGGGCTCAAATGATCCTTGACTTTGTACACAGCCTGATAAGGAATCTCAAGAAGATGAAAAAATGTCTCCAATTTCAATAAATGGCTGCAATCCAAAAAAAAAAAAAAAAAAGAATGAGGGATGGTCAGGACAAACCAGAATTTCCAATCGTGTCATGAATGGTCTATGTAAGTCACAATAAGAGGATTAGTTTTTAAAAACCAAAAGCTTTCACATGATTAAGTTGTCTATGATTAAAGGGAAATTATAATGGTCTTTCTAGAGATTGGGTTTGATGTAAAAAAAAAACACACTAAAGAATTGTTAGAACAATAACACTTTCTTAAGGGATTGATTTACTCTTAATAAATTATAAGATATTGTAATTTTTTAAATTTTAATCCAAAGTTTAACTTTTATTGCATCTCTCCGGTTTCTGCATTCTCTCCTCTTTTAAAAGGTGTGAAATAGTAACACTCCTCTTGAACTCATTTTCAGCTTATATAAGTTTTTTTCCTCCTTGGGTTCTGTTTTTGTGGTCTGATGCTAACAATGTTTTCTTAAAGTCTAAAGCAAATATTTTCTTCAGCATAATATTCTGTGCACTGCAGAAGGTCTTTTCTTTTGCCTTTTGGTAACTGGTCAAATAGATTTTATGTTTTATTAAAATAATTTCTATGCCATTATTATTAAAGTTGGTTTGCTTAGGAAAAACTGAGATTATTATTATTATTATTATTATTTAGGCTGGGCACAGTGGCTCATGCCTGTAATACCAGCACTTTGGGAGGCTGAGGTGGTGGATCACTTCAGGTCAGGAGTTCCAGACCAGCCTGGCCAACTTCGTGAAACCATGTGTCTAAAGAAACTAGTCAGGCATGATGATGGTTGCCTGTAATCTCAGCTACTCAGGAGGCTGAAGAGGAAAATAGCTTGAAGCTGGGAGAAAGAGGTTACAATGAGCCAAGATCGCACCATTTCACTCCAGCCTGGGTGACAGAGTGAGACTCTGTCTCTAAATAAATAATAAAACAATATTTTTCAACTTAAGGTTGTGTCTTTCTGTATGTCCTTTAAAGTCCTGGTGACATTGAGTTACAGGAGTTTGACTCCTGGGCCTAAAAAGAACACAAGCCCTGCTAAATTTTAAACACTGACAGTAATTAAAGCCTCATCTTCAGGCCCAGTAGAAGATGCCAATCAAGATAAACTGCATTCCTGAGACACAGGGCCAGAAATTAAAGCTATTCTGCTACTCAAGGCCCAGGGACTATTGCAGAAGAGATGGGCATGTGAGATTGCAAAGGCCAATTTTGAGAGATAAAGTTGTTTCTCTATAAATTAATAATTAATGTCAAAGGCACACTGATGCAAGACCAGCATATGGGACCCTGTGTCAGATTAACAAGGCTTTCTTGAAGCACTAACCAACTCCTTGATAAAGGTTATAAAGACTTATAAAAGTTAAATCTTATAATCAATAGGAAAATTTTACAGATTGTTTATAAAATTTTGGAAAACAAACTTAATTGAATTAATGTCGTTTTTATTAGGACTTACTGTTTGGAAAATTAAGTCTCCTCTCTCAATGAATGAAGGTTTTTGTTTTTAAAAAAAAAAAAAATCCTTGAGTTATCACTTTGGTTAAATGAATGACTTATTTTGCAATGACCTGTGATTCTATTTTGTAATATCAAGTGCTTTAAACCTTTAATATTTGACAAACTTTTCAAAATCAACTTACAAATTATGTTTTTTTCTGACCTATTTAATCATTTAAGATATTAATAGGTTTCCTAAAGTCCAAAAATGACATATTTGGCTTCTTTGGTATAAAAGTTATACAGGAAGCATTGTCAAATACAAAATGGTGTTTGGTTTTCTTTGGGCTGCATTTATATAAATATGTTATTGGCATATGTTCCAAAATTATGAGAAACTCCTATAATTCTGATATAACTTAATGTATGTTATCAGTAATAATTATAATTGTTATGTAAAATTATTGTGTGCCACAGAGGTAACAAATTTCCTTCTCAGTTGTGTCTTTGACTACGCGTGCCCTAAAACTTTTGTCATCCACAGACAACTGATATTTTCTTTTGGTCCTTTTTAGAAGGTAGTTTTATAATCTGCTCTAAACTCTAACAGGTTTCTAATAACTTTGGAGATTGTGACATCAGAATAGAGAAAAACTTTCAGGACTCATGGAGAGCTGAAATGTTCATGATTTATCAAGCAGAACAGGAGTTAACTGCATGAACTAAGTTAATAGAAGTCTGAAGTAATCTTTTTAACTTTTTGCTTAAAACGTTGTTATCCTTTGTTTTGTTTTTCAGAATCAAGAAAACTTTTCTTTTAAGTTATTTATAGCTTTTAACAATTGAATAAATTGTACTCCTTTGAACAAAATTTGGAACATTTTTGTTTCTCTCTACCTGATTTTCCCAGAATTTGGAAACTATTTGTGAGTATTCTGAACTTATGACAATACAGTTATTTGCATAAGTGCAATAAAAATCTGTTTTCATTTATAACAGGACACAGTTGGAGAAACTGGTTATTCTACTAAGGCTTTGACTGGAATGGTGTGCTTGTCTCTAAGCAATCAAACCTGACTTATGGAGCCAAGGAAAGCCCCTTGGAAAAACTGGCTTCATACCTTTGTCTACAGAGTTCCTGTACAGGGTTCCTAACCTATGACAAATAAAAATGTCAATTTCTGGTTTCCATGTTTATCCTGGAATCTCAAGAGGAGAGGATCACCCAACTCATAGGTATTTGATGACACAAATCCATGGCTGGGCTCAGCTTTAAAAATGTCTTATCTGAGATTCCTTCTATGGAACAAAGTTCCATCAAAGCCAGTTTAAAAGCCTATGTAAAAAATAATTATCCTTGCTGCATTGTATACAAATAATTAGGCCAAGTATAATAAAACAACCTAGTTCTACCATGATTTGTCTTTAGTAAAAATGGGAAATTGGGGAGAGAAAAATTATGTTTTAAAAATTATACTACACCTATTTTTAGATTTTAGTCTTGCCTAGTGTTTTTCAGACTTTTTCTACAGTTTGGACAAAATTCTAATTTTTCTTGGCTACAAGTCTTCAAAATAATGTTTTCCATTTTTTCTTCTTTCTTTCTTTATTTTCCCAAATTTGGATTCACTGAAAACTCAGCTGTGCTTTCATAAAGCCCTGCAAACTGAAGCTACACAACTTAAACCTCAGAAGAAAATAACGGCAGCCTATTTACATATATAAGCCACTTTCATACCTACCTACTGCTGTGGTCTTCAGAATAATGTGGCATATATAAATTTTCCAGGATTGTTTTTTATTGTTTTTCTCCATTCCTCCCCCTATTTTCTCTTCATGGACATGAGACTTCACAACCTTTTAAAAATGAGCTTTCTGAATAACTAGGGACTGACCTGTCTAGGAATAAGCCATCAGAGATCAGATGAAACTTCAGACTAGAGAATCAATTTCTTCTCAAATGCTTTCCCTAAAAGATTTTTAAAAAGAAAAGGGGGGGAAATGTGAAAAGAAAATATCTTGGGCCCCAAAATCACTAAGCTAAAGTGAAAAATTAAACTGGGAGTTAGGGTTAGCCAGTTTTCCAAACTCCATTTACTGAATAGGGAATCCTTTCCCCATTGCTTGTTTTTATCAGATTTGTCAAAGATCAGATGGTTGTAGATATGTGGTGTTATTTCTGAGGCCTCTGTTCTGTTCCATTGGTCTATATATCTGTTTTGGTACCAATATCATGCTGTTTTCATTGCTGTAGCCTTATAGTATAGTTTGAAGTCAGGCAGCATGATGCCTCCAACTTTGTTCTTTTTGCTTAGGGTTGTCTTGGCCGTATGAGCTCTTTTTGGTTCCATATGAAATCTAAAGTAGTTTTTCTCAATTCTTTGAAGAAACTCAATGGCAACTTGATGGGAATTGTATTGAATCTGTAAATTACTTTGGGTAGTATGGCCATTTTCATGATATCAGTTCTTCCTATCTATGAGCATGGAATGTTTTCTCATTTGTTTGTGTCTTCTCTTACGTCCTTGAGCAGTGGTTTGTAGTTCTCCTTGAAGAAGTCCTTCACATCCCTTGTAAACTGTATTCCTAGGTATTTTATTCTCTTTGTAGCAATTGTGAATGGGAGTTCACTCATGATCTGGCTCTCTTTTTGTCTGTTATTGGTGTATAGGAATGCCTGTGATTTTTCCACACTGATTTTATATCCTGAGACAGGTCCCAGTTAATTTAGAGGGTTTATTTTGGCAAGATTGAGGATGTGTGCGCATGACATAGCCTCAGGAGGTCCCAACAACATGTGCCAAAGGTGGTCAGAACATAGTTTGGTTTTACACATTGCTGAAGTTGCTTATCAGCTTAAGGAGATTTTGGGCTGAGACAATGGAGTTTTCTAAATATGCAATCATGTTATCTGCAAACAAAGACAATTTGACTTCCTTTTTTCCTAATTGAATATCCTTTATTTCTTTCTCTTGCCTGATTGCCCTGGTCAGAACTTCCAATACTGTGTTGACTAGGAGTGGTGGGAGAGGGCATTCTTGTCTTATGCCAGTTTTCTATTTGACATTTCTAAGGCATAATATAGTCACAATTTTAATTTTCTTTTTTGCCTGTAATAATAGTTACAACTTTAGCTACCTAAAAAGTATAAATAGAGTCTGGTAGAACTTAAAAATAAAACTTTAATGTGTTTTGTCTATATCTGACTCTTTTCTCCTGCTAGTACCTTATTTCATAGATGCTGAATTTTCTTTTTACAAAGCATTGAAAATGATATTTTATCCTAGGACTTTCAAATAGTATGAAGAGTGAAATGTGTTTCTTATAGGCAACACATTGTTAGGTCTTTTTTTTTCTTTTAATCGATTCAGCCATTTTGTCTTTTGATTGGATAATTCAGTCCATTACATTCAATGTTATTATAGATAAGTAAGGGCTTACTCCTGCCATTTTATTATTTGTTTTCTAGTTGTTTTGTGTCCTTATCTGCCTTCCGTCCTTCCTGTCTTCCTTTTTGTGAAGATAATTTTCTCTGGTGGTGTTTTAATTTCTTGCTTTTTATTTTTTGTGTCTGTTGTAGGCTTTTTAAATTTATCATGAGACTTGCAAATAACATATTATAACTCATTATTTTAAACTTTTGACAACTTAACATTGATTTCAAAAACAAACATACAAACAAGCAGAGAAAACTAGTAACTCTATAACTTCATCCCATTTTTCTTAACTCGTTGTTTCTGTTTACATAATAGTTTTCTGTCTTTGTCCTATAAAGTTGTTGTAGTTGGGACAGAGAGACAAGATGGCTGATTAGCAACAGCTCAGGATTGTAGCTTCCAGTGAAAGCACAGAGAGCAGTGGACACCACAATTTCAGACGGATTTTTGTTGCCCACAAAAAGGGAGATTCCCGGTGGAGGAGCCACACGGGTCGCCAGCGTGACTCTTTTGGCCGATGCGGCGCTTCTCGGTGTGGAGTATATGGGACTGGGTGTCCTTTTAGGCAGGCTCGGCTGGTCCCATCCCCACAAGGAGAACAGCAGTTGGAAGAGCTGAGAACTGAGAGTTTCACAGCAAGCACAGCTGAACCTGGGAAGCTCTAGCTCTGTGGGTAACAGGCGTCCATGAAGGGAAACTAAGAAACAGAAACAACTTCATCACCAATGCCAGACATCCACTCAGAGACCCAATCTGAAAGTCAGCAATTACAAAAA
>PVKP010048963.1:0-14199 GCA_004027715.1 Plecturocebus donacophilus | reverse complement strand
AGCAACTCTCCTGCCCCAGGCCTCTGTGGGCAGCAAGAAAGCCAGAGCTATTTGGGATAAAACCCAGGAGGCAGCATGCAACTTTCCATTATACTCCAGGGAAAGAGAAAAAAGACAAGGCCAGAAAGGCTGATGCTGGAAGTAGGGAGTAAGAACTTGCATATTAGGAAGATGACCATAATCAGCCACTTTTCTTCCCTCTTGGAGGCACCCCTCCAGCAGGGAAGTTTGTCAAGGAGACGCAGCTACCTGATCCCATAGATGTTTGTTGATGGGGGTCTTATCCAAGAACTGTCCCTTGGGTGGCCTCCAATCTCCTTAAGGGTAATGGGAGGCGCTGTTCCTTAATGGTGCCAACACATGCAGGTCCTTTTCAGGGTGGAAGAACAATGGGCAATAGGTTTTCTATTGGAGGAGGAACAGGCTCTGGTCCGTCCTTATCCTCACTAGAAAAAAGTTTTTTCCTTATTCCTCACAGAAAGGAATGAAGCAGGGAGAGGAATCTCTCCTTGTTGTTCTGCTTCCTGTTTTTCCTTGTCCTTTAAAGCCCCTGAATTCCCTTCACGTGGAGAAAGTGGGCGGTCTGACTCACTGCAATATAGCAGATAAGCGGATACAACACAAAGCATACCAGAGCCCAGGTGGTCAAAATAGAAACATTAGTAAAATGACCTTCCTCATATCGTCTTTTCAGCTAGCAGCTTACCCACTCCCATAACTAAATCTAAGGCTCCTTGATCAGGAAACCAAAGGCATTCCTGCTGAATTAAGAGCATACGCTTTGTAGAGCTCCAGGCTCTACAGTGCACTGAATAGCCTTAAGTAGCTGTTGCACTGTTTTAAAAAATGCTTTCTGCTCTTTGGTCATTTCTTGACCCTTGATAACCTAGCCCCTGATATTTTGCATGTGAACCCCATCCTCCTGGTGGGAGTCAGGACTGTCCCTTACCGGGATTCCCTGAAAATTGATGAGCTCTTCACCTTTACATGTAAATTCAAGGTGCTCATGTCGGGGTCACCAGTTGCAGAGCTTATAGCTTGCAGGGAATGCCAAGAACAAAGTACTCAGACAGTTCCAGCTGAGCAGGGCCAGGGGGTAGCTCTTCTGAGAAAGTCCGCCCCAGCATCCATCCACCAGGTATTTATTGAAAGGGCTTGTATTAACTACAAACATCCACTAGATGGTCATTTGAGGTGGGTTGCCGAGGCATCTGTGACCTTATACGCACTCAAACTGCATTCTCAGGAGGCTGTTTTCAGCATTCCTTATCACCCCACACACTCCACTCCCTGTCCTGTTTTCAGGGTCAAGGGGTTTCATTCCCATGCACAAATAACATACACACAGTGCCTCAGTATTTTTCCATGTCCTGACCTCAAATGCCACGTACATAAGCTTGAATATGTTGCCATGTGGCCCCTACAGCTTACACCTTTGGTGTGCATGACAGATATTTGAAGACATGTTACTTAGGTCCTCACAAGCATGGCCATATCCAATAGAGAAACTTCTTCACTGAGTTCTAGGATAATTCCTGATAAACTGGGTTGGAATTTCTCCAGCTGGACAGTTCTGGGGTCTATGCAGAGAAGATAGGTCCACTATCCACTTGGCACAAGGCACTTAGAACAAGTTACTTGAGCCCTTGATCAAATCACTATTAAAACTTCCTACCCTAGTCTCCTTGAGTGCTGCGTGGCCTCAGGAGTCTTTGAAGATGAAGTGGTCATTTGATCCTGAACTTACTACCACCACCATAGCACAAATCAAGGCTTTCCGGCAAGTCTTTTTTCCCCCACCCTTCAAAGGTTAGAAATCAAAGAGCCCCAGCTCTCAGTGGATCCCGGATGCTGCTGGGTAACCCAGCCACATGTTGGCACTGTGTCAATGCCGTTGTTTGGACTTGGGTGTTCTCTATATCACATTAATCCTTAATCGGTGTTTTCCTCTGATGTGGCAAGCCCTAGAGCCTGCCCCGAATCTTGAGATTCATTGATTTCATGTCACCAGGGACTGAATAGAACACCTCTAGTTCAACAAAAATAACTGTCACTGACTCAGAAACAAGAAACAGCCTGTCCCCAAGGGGCCAAATCACCAGGCAAAAGAGACCTCCCTAAAATATGGCATGGTCCCTTTGTTCTGTGCCAGTCAGCTCCAGCCTGAAACTGTGTTGTCATCTCTGATTCATCCCTTCTTTCATGCAGGGTGACTGAGGGAGGCGGAGGAAGTGCGGTGTAAAGCCCTGCTACATTTCATTGATAAAATACAGCCAGTTCCTGCCAAACCAAAGGGGGCAAATGGAGAGTGCAAGGATGCTCTGAAGTAGAACACTAAGCCACATGACAAGTGGCTGTGGCTGCAGGCAGCTGAGGAGGGACAATGGTAGACTGGCTTAGCTGGCCATCGGCCATTTTGAGCAAAAGCACATCAGAAGATCTAGGGGACAAAGAGGGAGAGCCACAAGGACTGATACAGCCCATAATGACCCCTAGGGACACTACACAGAGGCAGGCCACACACATTTGCAGTGTGAGAAGCAGCACAGTGAGTTATTTTAGTCATCGTTTAAATATATGCTAACGCAATGCTGTCTTATGAAGGAGTATCACTGGCAGGACAGTTATACAGAGAGGAGGAAGATCATTGCTGGCCTGGCAATGAAAACAGATGTATATATACATACCGGTGTACACACATGCACACATATATACACATAGAGACCTCTTTGTTCAAAGCAATCTATTTGTTGCCCTCTCCCTTCGGATACTGTCTGAAGCTACTCAAATGCAGACAAATGCTTATTGGGCTAAATAATAACCAAAATTATTTAAAAACACTTTTTTAAAAAAGTTTAAATACTTTTTTAAACAAGTGTCATACAAGTGTAAATATAATTTGTTTCAATAAGAAAAATATGTAAAGAAAAGACAGGGAATTGAAATTATTTTCTTAAATATTTGAGTTAGAATATGAGATTGTCATGATTCACTTAATTAGAATTTAGACTCCTGATCTCTGAACTCAAGAAAGTTATTTGCAGTGGTCAAGAAAGTCACTTCAAAATCCAGAGAGTGGGACCCCCGGCAGACAGGCACAGAGACAATGGTGACACATGTGCTGAGAGGCTGCCTCTCAGCCTGCCACCTTGGGCTCCTCCGAATGACTCTCTGTATCTAATGGATTTGTGTTTTACATGATAGGCAATGTTTTACAAAGATAATTCCAATAGCGGGCTAAGGAATGACTTACAGGTAGGGGGAGACTGGAGGTAGGGAGAATAGTTTTAGGACGTTACTGTATGAGGTTCCTAACACATTGTGGCATGGGAATGGAGACTCTGGAAAGGTAAAATTGGTGGCATTTGGGTACTTATGATATATTGAGGCAGGAATTGTATTCCAAAGACAAGAAGAGAGTCTTGCCTTTACGGGCCTGGCACCCAGCTGTAACAGTTTACTTTCTAGCATATGCCATAGTGACCCCTAAATCTCAATGGCTTAACACAAGAAAGGCTTATTTGGAGTTCACATTAAGTCCCACGCGATTCAAGCAAAGCAGCCTTGTCCGTTCACTGAACCTTCATCTCCAGTGCCTGGTCTCTATGATTTCCCACAGAAAGGGAAGATAGATGAAGGAGAAAGACACCAGCTCTTCACATTTGATCTGGAAATGGCACATCTCACTTCTGCCTACAGCTGATTGGCTTGAACTAGTCCCGTGGTGCAAATTAACTACAAATAAAACTGGGAAATGTAAGGGCATTCATGGAACATTTGGTAAGCACTAAGCAGCTTACATGTATACATGAGATCACATTAGTTACCAATTTTTAGTAGCTCTGAGCCTAGATCTGTTTAATGGCAGCACCTCAGTCTTGCTGCAAAACTTGAACATTGGCTGTATCCCCATGGCCTCCAGGACTAATGTGCCCATGTTCTTCTCTGCGGGGCTCATAAGGTGTCTTGTAGCTGCCTGTGTGCCCGGTGTTAATCAAGGCTGTCTTCTGTGACAGGCTGCTTGTGCAGTAAGGGTGCCAAACAGGCAGAATCCTGGGAGGAGTGGGCAAAACATCCCTTTCCCCAGCTCTGCATTGTACTTCACTTCAAGCCTAGATACAGCAGTGCTGTGCCTAGAGCCTCCTAGAGTCTTCATAAGTCTCCTCAAATCCTTGCTCTGCCCCACAGGAGTGAAGACAGTATGGGCAGGCTCAGAAAGGCCTGTCCCATGTCATCTTCTTTGTTGCCTTCATCCTATCCCTCTTTCTTCCCCAGGCGCCTCTACCTCAAAACGTCTGCTTTCTCCTTACCCAAAGACCAGAAGTCTCCATGGTTAGGAGTGGATACAAATAGTTACAGGCTGGGCGGTGGGGAGGAAGATACCTAGTTCTACTCACCAGAAGAAACTGAGGCCTGTCAAGATAGCAGATATGGAAAAGTAGGTATTCCACAGAAAAGGGCAACTGATTTCAATTGCTAAAAACTGCATGGTGAGCAAATGATGCACAAGGCAAAGCCGCCCAAAACACGGCACTTGACATTTACTTTTTGCAGTGCGTGTTGTAGACACTGGAGTCTACAGAGCCAAGGTTTTACTGCCTTTCTGCAGGTCATGCCTGGTTTACTTCTGTCATCTGATAGGCTTGTGTTGCTGTCCAAGTCACTACTCCAGTGTGAAAATAGCCTTAAAGAATAACAAACGTGACTAAACATATATACATAGTGTTTGGTTAAGACAGGAAGAGAAGGACTGCAGAATAGCTGGAGTTTCCTTTATTCAAATGGAAACTAGAATCATGGTGTTTTCCTCCTCCAGGTCATCAGTGTAACCTGTGGGTGTAACCTGTGGAAGAATCTGATTTACTGTTGCTATTCTCTTAAGAAAAAATACAGAGTATTATAATTTAGAAAGAGTTTTAACAAAATTCACCTAGTCCAATCTGTCCCATTTTATAGATAGGGAAACTTAGACACAAATGGTTTAAATAAATTCTCAAAATTACAAAGCTGACAGGCCAGTATAATAAAATATTTAATTCACGACCTCCTTTCCTTTTCCGGATCCTCTATACAAATCCTCTATCCCTCTACCTCTCTTCCTATCCTCTCTTCTCATTAAAATCGCCTTATGCAAAGAGTATGAATTAAATGAATGATACATAGCATACCTAGCCATGCTTCCTCGTAGCTAAAGTAAGATTAAGGCATTATCTGTGGATGTCAGCATCCATCAGCAGACAGGTACTCCTGAGGTTTGTGAGCAGGTGCAGGAAGGAGGAAGCTTGCTGATGATTGAGCGTTTTTTCAGCCCAATGCACTCTCAGAGGAAACAGCCAGGGTGTCGCATGTTTGTCATTGCTTACTATTGAACCCTTAAAGCATTAAAGTAACACAATGTGTGGGGGCTACGAGCCGCTTTATTGGTAGACATACTGAAGAAACGAGATGTAAGGGAGTCCAAAAGAAATTAACATGGCAGGGATGTTGCTTTGGTACATCTTCCCATTGTATGTAAGCCCTTAAAATCTTTCCCCAGAGTAATGTGTTATCCTTCTTACTCGTTGATGAAACATCGGATGCACACCATTAGAGATGTGCTTTGAGATTTTTTTTTCTCCAGAAGTGATGGGCTGCGTGATGATCTAGGGTTAAAAGCAGTCTGCAGACAATTATGACAAGGAGATAGTCACTTAACCCCTCTGACTTTCATTTTTTTTTGTTAGTTCCAATTTATAAAAATGAAGGAATTGAATTAGGTGACCTCCATGACCCCTTCCAGCTCAGACATTTCAAATCTATAAACACAAAGCCACCTGCCTCACATTGGGATTAAACTCCTAATTTTGTTTCATTAGTGTTCTGTCTTAGCACAGAGAAAAGGAGAGAGTAGAGTTTTTATTTGGTGGTTGGACACTAGGAACACCCAGGTTCTTAGTTGGAATCCTCTTCCTCAGAAAGATTTTGTTTCCAATGTGGCCACAAATCTCTTTGCCCCTAACTTGCTAGTTTGCTGATGTATAATTTTAAATCAAGTGAAAAATAGCTTTGAACAGATACCTATGCTAGAGCTGAATCCACAGCTTTGTTGAAAAAAACTTTTTTTTTTTGAGACAGAGTATTGGTCTGTCATCCAGGCTGGAGTGCAGTGGCGTGATCTTGGCTCACTGCAACCTCTGCCTCCTGGGTTCAAATGATTCTCCTGTCTCGGCCTCCTTAGTAACTGAAATTACAGGTACCAGCCACCAAACCTGGCTAATTTTAGTATTTTTAGGAAAGATGGGGTTTTGCCATGTTGACCAGGCTGGTCTTGAACTTATGACCTCAGGTGATCCACCTGCCTTGGCCTCCCAAAGTGCTGGGATTACTGATTGAGTCACCATACCCAGACTAAAACATTCTTGATTGCACATGAAAATATTAAACTCTACATATCCCAGTTCTCTAAGGCTTCTAGAAGAGAAGTGACATGAAATCTCGTAGTGAAACATTGATGTCTCCTTAGGAAGATGAGTATGAATTGAAGTTTTTATTGGAGCCTTTCTTCTGTGAATATAATGGTCAGTTAGGGTGGATACTGTTCATGGTTAATCAAGTCTGGATGAGTTTACAGAAAAAAATTTAGTTGTCTGATTCTTAAAAATTTTATAATTAAGTACACACAAACCTGTATAAAGATGTGACACCCCTGTGTGAAAGAAGATGCCCTGTTCTCAGAGCTAACGGAAACTGTCATCTATGTAGAAACAATTATTGTAAATGGCTCATTCATTCACTTCTTCAACCACAATTTGAGTGCAAGAAATACTGTAGCATTACGTGCAGATATTGTGAATATAAATAGAGGTGGTGTATGTCCTTAAGGGACTCATTGTCTAATGGAAAGACGAACATACCCTGAGTGTATGCCATCTATAATGCAGACACAAGGGGTGAGAAAGACGATGGGAGACATGAGTAACTGTCTTAGCTAGGGAAAGCTGGAGGTGACACTAAGAGGTAACATGTGGGCTTTATCTTCCAGAATGGATGGCAGAATGTGCAGTGGAAATGTCGGGAAAAGGTATTTGTGCTAGACATCCTGTTTGCCCCTCCAGATCCCACACTTCTGACCTGGATGAATCATATCGACGGGCTCTTGAACCCTTTGGCTTTAAGTTGTAATGGTTCAATGGGTAGCATAAACAGGCAGCTGGTGGAAGAGGAGAGTGAGGTCAGGATATTTTATTCCCCTGGTTTCACTCTTAAGAAGTTGCTTCGAGCTGGTTGTTTCTCAGTCTAAAGTTAAATCAAAGGTCATGGCTCCCCTCAAAGTGACTTCAACAGGAACCTCTCCTTTTGAGTCCCAGTGAATACTCCCCTTCTTCTTTGCCAGCATATGAGCAGTAAGTCTCCACTGTGGCTGATCCTATGTTACTGTGTCAGCCCTTGAGGTTATCCTCCCTGTATTCCCCCTCCTGTGAAAGTTTCCCCTTATACAGAAATCCCTTTGGGCATCATTTTGGGTGTGCGACCTTTTCTAGTTGGGACTCTGGCTGGAACAGCATTTGGGAATGAGTGGACAGGCAGAGACAAAGAGTGAAAACCGTACCGTGTGTTTGGGAGTCATTGTAGAGTTCAGAGATGCTGTAGTATAATGTGCGCTCTGGTGGGGCAGAAGTGTCGGATGTTTGTACACTATAGCATCAGGACAGGACAATTAGGTCTGAGTTTACAAGGGCCAACCTGGCAACAATGTGGAGAATAAACTGGAAGGCAGGAGTTGAGAGACTCCCCTGTGGCTCCAGCTGCCTCCGGTTCCAAGATACTCCTCCGGTTCCAGGTTTAGCTGGATGATGTCAGCAGCTGGGCTCCTGCAACATGACCCTTTTCCTCTGACTCTGCAGCCTGCTGTCACTAGTTTTAGATTATTTTGCCATCTCATATTTGGCTCTCAACTCTGCCATCACCTGGGTAACCAATGGCTTTGTAGTAAATTTCTTCTTTTATAAATACTTGAAGTGTTTTCTGTTTTACTATTTAGACCAGATGAATGCAAGGGCCTTAACAGCCAGGATGATGAGGTGGAAAGGAGTGACATATTCCAAGGGGGAAAACTCACTGGCAAAGAGCTGCAATCCCCTCTCAACCCAGAAAGGGGTTATTCTCTTTAATGAGAGGCAATACAGTGGTTTTTGCCCGGATTCCAGAGCAGGCTGCCAGGGTTAGATAGCCTGCCTCATTGATCCCATGTCAGTGTTCTAATCTGGGTGCCTTGTTTTCTCACATGTAAAATGAAGATAATTGTAACTGTTTTATGAGGTGTCATAAGCATTAAATGAGCTAATACAGCATGTATAAAATGCTTTCAAAAGTTCTTGCTGGATATTCAGTCCCATATAAATGCTAGCTATTATTATTTGCCTGGGGCCTCTGAGTTGGAGCATGAAGAACTGGTGCCTCCCTAGGTCTCAAATACCAAGGGTCATCCACATTTTTGAATCATAGGTTTTAGCTGTGATATCCTTTTTAAGGATCACAGCTTTGAAGTTTGGAGGAAGCCTGCGCTGATTGACAGGGATGCTGTGAGGAGAAATAATTTTCCAGGGGCAAGTACTGGTTACCATGGTTTCCAACTGGCAGAAACTCCAAGGTCAATTCCTTGAAAATATTTCACTGCTGATATGAGCAGGGTGGTTCCTCTACATTCCTAATCACTTCCTCTGCACCAGGGCAGATTGTGCCCATGTTGAGTCTTGCTTTCAGGCAGCAGGAAAGAAAAAGCTGAATAAGTAGACATCAGAAAACATAGCCATCCAGCTGACCACTGACCATGAAGTCAAATACAGTTGATTCCCCAGGGGAGCCAGAAAAGGGAAGTGTCATTTGGAGCAATGAAATTTTAATAACCACAGAGGGAATAAAGCATTTTGTTACAGGACTCAGATCCGCATTGATAAAGATCACTGGTGACAGCTTATACTCTTAAATTTTAGTTCTGTTCTCTGAGTGACTAATTTTTACTTCTCCAGAAATGCCAGTCTCAAGGCACTGGGAGAAATCACAGTGCACACAGCCTTGGTAAAAGCCACAGCGCAACCTGGCACCTGACTTAACTCTGTGTTCTGCATCTATTTCATCCTCAAGTCAGTTCTCCATACTTAGGAATTAAACTCCTCTGACAGCCCAGCTGCAACATCTATTAAATATCTTTTCTCTATAGAGTGGTTCCAGTTGTTTCCAGGAAGCCTTTCCCACCGGGAAGGGAATTGCGTTCAGAAGCCTGTTCTCCAGGGAAGTGGCCTCCCGGCAGGTGTTCAGCATTTCGGAGCAGCCCCATTAGCCAGGCTCTGAATGTGGCTGTGTTCATCGTGGACAGGCTGAGGAGTCCTTTTATAGAAGAGCTAAAAGATGCAGGTTTCTCTACCATGGAAGGACTCTGCCTGAGTAAAATACCAAATTAATTAAAATAAAAGAAAAATAACTTTTTACCAGTTAGTAGCAACTCAGAAAATGCCACTACAAATTAAACATTCAAATGCTTTTCTGCTTTTTGGTTTGATTTTTTTTTTTTTGAGCGGAATTCTCACTCTTAGCTCTTATCCCCCAGGCTGGAGTTCAGTGGCACGATCTAGTCTCACTGCCACCTCTGCCTCCTGGGTTCAAGTGATTCTTCTGCCTCAGCCTCCCAAGTAGCTGGGATTACAGGCACCTACCACCATGCTGGCTAACTTTTTGTATTTTTAGTAGAGACAGGGTTTTACCATGTTGGCCAGGCTGGTCTCAAACTCCTGACCCCAAGTGATCCACCTGCCTCAGCCTCCCAAAGTGTTGGAATTACAGGCATGAGCCACCGCGTGTGGCCTCAAATGCTTTTGAAATGTTTTTAAATGGCAACTTAGGGAAGTCAAACCAATGTTGTCTTCTGCTTATGCAGAATAACACTCATCTTTATATAGGGAAGTGAGGGCCTAGCCATCTACTTACAAACTTGCATCAAAGACTGAAGAAAAAGAAACTGTGTTTAGGATTTGTGACATTTTTTAATGGCTACGTATTCTTTGTAGCTGCTCCTATCAAGAGGTGAAGTCCATTTCCCCTGCTCTTAAATAGAGGCTGGTCTTGAAGATTGCTTTGACTAACAGAATGAGGTGGAGGTAAAGTTGTGAGACTTCTTTGTCTTGGCTTTAAGAGGCCTGTAGCTTCTTCTCTAACCCTTTTGGATATTGACCTGTGTGAACAAGTCTGAGCTGAGCTGGCATGCTGGGAAGGCCACATGGAGGAGAACTGAGGCACCCTGATTAATGTCGCCAACTACCAGTAATGTGAGTGAGGCCTTCTCAGACCACCCAGCCCCTGTCAAGTCACAGATGCCTGCTGCTGCATAAGTGACCCCAGGATAAAGCAGTAGAAGAACCATGTATTAGTCTGTTTTCATTCTGCTGAGGAAGACATAACTGAAGCTGGACAATTTACAAAAGAAAGACGTTTAATGGACTTCTAGTTCCACGTGGCTGAGGAGGCCTCACAATCATGGTGGAAGGCAAGGAGGAGCAAGTCATATCTTAAAAGGATGGTGGCAGGCAAAGAGAGCTTGTGCAGGGGAACTCCTCTTTTTGAAACCATTAAATCTCATGAGACTTCCTATTGTGAGAAAGGCACTACCTGGGGAGGTAATTGACTTGCCCCCATGATTCAGTTACCTCCCTCAGTTTCCTCCCAGAACACATGGGAATTCAAGATGAGATTTGGGTGGGGACACAGCCAAACCGTATCAAACCATCTACTTGAGCCTAGGCCAAAGCATTGACCCACAGAATCATAAGCAAATAAGATATTTGGTTGTTTTAAGCCATTAAATTTTGGAGTGGTTTGTTACATAGTAATAGATAACTGCCATAGGATTCATAACTAGTTTACTGCTTGATTCATCTGAGAAATCAAGAAAATCATAATCAATTATAAAAAATATTTTTTTATATTCAATGAAGTATTCCCATTTACTAAATCTTTTAGACAATATTAGAGGATTGGAGACATTATTTAGAAAATGTAAACAATCTGTCAATTTGATTCGCCCATATGTGCTCATTCTGAATACTTCATTTCTCAAAAGCAGTTATCTTTACAAGAATTATCTGTAAAACTGACAAATTCTGACAGAATTATCCTGGAACAATATAGTCACAGGCTTATTATCATTTATTATTGTGATTTACTACTGTTCTGATCATAGGTTTATCTAAACACTCTCCTTATTTAGTAAAGAATTTAACCCTACCCAAAGATAGATTGTGGGAGGTAATCTCTAAGTTGAAGTATCATACTGGATAGGAATTTCTTTGTTTGTCTGAGTGTCTTGGGTCAGTCATGTAGCAACAATGTGTTTTAAGGTTGGAACCTGTAGCCACAACAAGGGTGGGAGTGTTGGGTCATATAGTATCAGCTTGACTTATGGCAAGGCTAAAGGTTGAGAAAAACATGTGGGCAGTTGACTGTGCCTACATGATGGTGCCCTAGTATGAATTCTGGATATCAAGGCTTAGCAAGCGTCCCTTGTTGGCAGTATTCCATGCATATTGTCATACATCAATGCTGCCAAATAGCACTTTCCTTCCGCCATGGGGAGAGGAAGCTAACTTTCCTTGACTCTGCCCTATGACTTGCTGCTGCTTTGGGCTGTTGTTAATCTGCATCTTTTCCTTGTATTAAACCATAACCATGAGTATAAAATAGCTTTCAGTGACCTCTGTGAGTCTTTCTAATGAGTTATCAAAACTGAGGGTGGTTTCGGGAATACCTTGAACTGACAATTGGTTTCAGAAGAGTGTAGTCCTATGTGAGCTGTTCCCCTAACTTTGCAGTTAGTTAATTTTTGTACCTCCTTTCAAGATGCAGTTCAACCCTGCCTCCAGGAAAACTTTTCTTACCACCCCAATTAAAAAAAAAAAAAAAACTTCGTCTAAACTGTTATATTGCATAGGGCTTTAATTCTCTTACAGTATTTGGAAAATGGTTTCTGGCTTTGCTGTTGATCATATTGATAGGCGGATGATAATATGTCATGTATTAGATGTTAGGGCTGTGAGGACCCAACCTGTTTCTTGCACCCTTTCTACTAGCCAGCACATTGTTTTTAGTTAAACATTGTGGTGCTTAACATAGACATTGCTGTTTCTTGTATCAACTAGCAATTTCTGAAATGTAGGTTACTTTTGTATTATCATTTAGACAAAAATAATTATTCATTTAATAAGTATTGACTCGGCACAGTGGCTAATGCCTGTAATCCCAGCACTTTGGGAGGCTGAGGTGAGCAAATCATTTGAGGTCAGGAGTTCGAGACCATCCTGGCCAACATGGTGAAACTCTGTCTCTACTAACAATACAAAAATTATTGTATTTATACACCAGGATGTGGTGGCACATGCCTGTAATCCCAGGATTCTTCTGAGGCAGGAGAATCACTTGAACCCAAGAATCAGAGGTTGCAGTGAGCCGAAATTTCACCACTGCACTCCAGCCTGGGAGACAGAGTGAGACTTTGTCTCAAAAAAAATTCTTTATTGAACATCTATGTGCTAGGATCCAGCGATTGGCAACAAGAAAAATAAATTCCTATTTTTAGGAAGCTTCCATTCTGGCAGATAAAGATGACAAGTAAATAAACACATAAATGCTTTTTTTTTTTTTTTTTTTTTTTGAAGAGGGCCTCACTCTGTTGTCCAGGCTGGAGTGCATGGTGTGATCATGATTCTCTACAGCCTTAACCTCCTGGGCTCAAGCAATCCCCCCACCTCAGCCTCCCAAGTATCTGAGACTACAGACATGCACCACCACATGTGGCTAGTTTTTATTTTATTTTATTTTTTTTGTGGAGATGGGATCTCGCTTTGTTGCTCAGGCTGCGTATGTGCTATTGTATTAGATAGTGATGGTATTAGATAGTGATAAGCACTAGAAAGAACAATCAAGTAGAATAAGAGAATAAAGTGTGATGAGGATTATTAGTTTAGAGAAGATGATCAAGGGAGACTTCTCAAAGCAGGTGATATCTCAGCAGAGATCTAAATTTAGCAAGAGAGTGAACCATGCAGATAAGTCTGCAAACCTGGTGTAAATGTTCAAGAGAGTGAACCATGCAGATAAGGTCTGCAAACCTTATGTAAATGTTTCCATTGTCTCATGACTTCAGTAGCCAAATGCATTTGAGAATGTGGCTGTCTGATGTATTGATGGTAGATTTTTTTAAAAAAAAAAAAGTTTTTTAATGATTAAGGAATTCTAATCCAGTCTTAACACATAGATACCTTCTCATAGTCCCTTTAAAAATAAAAATAAAAAAATTACTGACATGTAAGCAGTTTGCATGTGGAAGAAGAACAAAGAAAGTTTATAGCTGACTGAAGATGAAGTTCAACCTTGTAATAGTCTTTATGTTTCAATTTTCTTGAGGAGACACTCAGGGGTACAACTTCTGTCTAAATAATTATCCCACTAGGGGAGGAACCCTTAAAAGAAATCATCCCCAATAACAGCCTTTGTTAGACTGAAGAAAGTGTAGTTGAAGTTTGAGAAGATATCGCACAATTCTAAAGAGAAGTGAGTGATTCAAATAAAAGGATATTCCCTAAGGTAAATGTGAAGAATAACTTTGTGAATGTAAATCACAAAATCCAGAGAAAACTGTCTTATGCTTTTCACTGTATTTTGTTTCAATAAATAAACCAAGTTTCACTGATTTATTTTATTTCATTTTTGGACAGAAAGAAATCTCACTGCGGAGAGAACTGGGAACTGGAAACTCTGAGAGAAGAAAGGTATGACTTTTAAAGATGGTGATTGTGGGCCAGGCATGGTGGCTTATGTTTGTAATCTCAGCACTTTGGGAGGCCAAGGTGGGTGGGAGGTCAGGAGTTCAAGACCAGCCTGGCCAACATGGTGAAACCTTGTCTCTATTAAAAGTACAAAATTAGCTGGGCGTGGTGGTGCACGCATGTAATCCCAGCTACTCGGGAGGCTGAGGCAGGAGAATCACTTGCCTGAAAGGAGGTTGCAGTGAGCTGAGATGGTGCCACTGCACTCCAGCCTGGGCAACGGAGTGAGACGCTTTCTCAAAAAACAAAAAAGATGGCGATTGTCAGGGCTGTCCCATTTCCACCTTCTGATTTGCTTGGTCCTTGTCATTGTTCTGTTCTTCATGATGAGCAAGGAATGTATAAC
>PVKP010048962.1:0-14194 GCA_004027715.1 Plecturocebus donacophilus | reverse complement strand
AAGTCAGCCATTAGTGCACACAGATGATTTTCCTTTGGGTCAGAGGTCTCTTCAGTATAATCCCTTTGTGGTTGCCAGAAAAATGTTACCAGAAAGAAGTCCTGACCCATACCCAAAGACAGGGTTCTTGGACCTTACCCAAGAATGAATTCAGGGCAAGACATAAAGTGAAAGCAAATTTAGTAAGAAAGTGAAGAAATAGGCTGGGTGCCATGGCTCACGCCTGTAACCCCAGCACTTTGGGAAGCCAAGGGGGGTGGGGTAGATCACCTGAGGTTAGGAGTTCGAGACCAGCCTGGCCAGTATGGTGGAACCTTGTTTCTACTAAAAAATATAAAAATCAGCCCGTCGTGGTGGTGGGCACCTGTAATCCCAGTACTTTGGGAGGTTGAGGAAGTTGGATCACCTGAGGTCAGGAGTTTGAGACCAGCCTGACCAACATGGAGAAACCTCATCTCTTCTAAAAATACAAAAAAATTATCCGGGCGTGGTGGCACATGCCTGTAATCCCAGCTACTTGGGAGGCTGAGGCCGGAGAAATGCTTTAACCAGGGAGGTAGAGTTTGCAGTGAGCCGAGATCACACCTCTGCACTCCAGCCTGGGTAACAGAGTGAGACTCCTTCTCCAAAAAATAGTAAAAGTAAAGAAATAAAAGAATGGCTTTCTCCATAGGCTGGTTGCCCTTTTTTATGGTTATTTCTTAATTATATGCTAAACAAGGGGTGGAATATTTATGCCTTTCCTTTTTAGACCATTATGGTGTAACTTCCTGTTGTTGCCATGGCATTTGTAAACTGTCCTGGCACCAGTGGGAGTGTAGCAGTGAGGATGACCAGAGGACACTCTCATCACCATCTTGGTTTTGGCGGGTTTTATCCAGCTTCTTTACTGCAAGCTGTTTTATCAGCCAGGTCTTTATGACCTGTATCTTGTGCTGACCTCCTACCTCGTCCTGTGACTTAGAATGCCTAACCATCTGGAAATGCAGCCCAGTAGGTCTCAGCCTTATTTTACTCGGCCCCTATTCAGAATGAAGTTGCTTTAGTTCAGCACACCTCCGACAGAGTCTGTGTCTGGCTGTGTGATAGCTAAGAAAAGAGAGCACTATCTAAGTTACAATGGAAGGGTGTTTCTTTCCATAAACTGTTTCTGGAGAACTCAAAGGATGAAGAATTTTATTAATCACAGCTATTTACCAAGGTTATCTATATGTTTCATCTTTCTCTCTTTTTTTCTATACATTTCTTCTATTTGACTTTTCCTGGGTTGTAACTTTTATAATAAACTGGTAAACATAACTACAGCATAACTACAGTGTTGCATTGAATTCTGTGAGTTGTTCCATCAATTTACTGAACTTGAGGAAGGTTGTGGGAGTCCCCAGTTTTTAAACAGTAGCTCAGAAGCTAGGTGAGCCTATGGGGTTTGTGACTGCCATCTGCAATGCAGACAGTGTTGTGAGACAGCCCTGAACCACATCTGTGCTGACTCTGGGTGGTGTCAGAATTCAAATGTTAGACATTGAGTTGGTGGTGGAGAATTGCTTGGTGTTCAGCAAACTCTACAGATCTGGTGTCAGAAGAAAGATATCACAGAGTATTTGAATACACAGTATTCACATATACACATATACACACATATACACATATACACAGAGTATAAGAATACACAGCAAGTATTTTTTCTGATTCTCTTTGTCCTTTCATCCTCCATTCTCCACTAGGCCTCCATGACTGTTCCTTCTTTGTGTCCATGTGTTCCTATTATTTAGTTCTTACTTATAAATAATGACGTGCATTTGGTTTTGTGTTTCTGCATTAGTTTTCTAAGGTTAATGGTCTCCAGCTCCATCCATGTTGCTGCAGAGATGTTAATCTTGGTGTTGTTTTATTGTCACAGTCTTCCATGATGTTTATGTACCATATTTTGTTTTTATTAATTTTTTTATTGTTTTGAAGTCAGTGTCACTGTCACACAGGCTGAAGTGCAGTGGTACAATCTTGGCTCACTTCAGACTCAACCTTCAAGGCACAAGGAATCCTACTACCTCAGCCCCATTGAGTAACTGGGACTATAGGCACACACCACCAAGTCTGACTAGCTTTTCTTTTTTTATTTTTTGTAGAGATGGGGTTTTGCTATGTTGCCCAGGCTTGTCTTGAACTCTTAAGCGAAGGCAATCTACCTGTCTCGGCCTTCCAAAGTGCTGGGATTACAGGAATGAGACCCATCGCCCGACCATACCATATGTTTTTCAATCTAGGCTACTATTCATAGGCATTTAAGTTTATTACATGTGTTTGTTACTGTGCACAGTGTTGATATGAACATGCATGTGCATGTGTCTTTATGGTAGAGTAATTAGTATTTCTTTTTTTTTTTTTTTTGAGAGGGAGTCTCACTCTTGTCACCCAGGCTATAGTGCAGAGGTGTGATCTCAGCTCACTGCGACCTCCGCCTCCTGGGTTCAAGCAATTCTCCTGCCTCAGCCTCCTGAGTACCTGGGATTATCGGTATGTGCCACCACACGTGGCTAATTTTTTTGTATTTTTAGTAGAGACGGGGTTTCACCATTTGGCTGGGCTGGTCTCAAACTCCTGACCTCAGGTGATCCACCTGCCTCGGCCTCCCAAAGTGCTGAGATTACAGACGTGAGCCATCACACCCGGCCTATATTTCTTTGAATATATATACACTTAAGAAGTTGCTGGGTCAAATGGTAATTCTATTTTTAGTTCTGTGAGGAATCGCCACACTGCTTTTCACAATGACTGAACTAATTTACACTCCCACTAGCAGTGTATAAGCATTTCCTTTTCTCTGCAATCTTGCGAGCATCTGTGATTGACTTTTTTTCTTTTGAGACAGAGTCTCACTCTGTGAGCCAGGCTGGAGTTCAGTGGCATAATCTCGGTTCACTGCAACTTCTGCCTCATAGGTTCAAGTGATCTACCTGCCTCAGCCTCCTGAAGTCCTGGAATTACAGGCATGAGCCACCATGCTGGGCCTGTTACTTACTTTTTAACAACAGACATTCTGACTGGTGAGATGGTATCTTATTGTAATTTTGTTTTTGTTTTTGTTTTCGTTTTTTGCATTTCTCTAACGATTAGTGATGAACATTTTATAAAATAATCTTGTTGGCCACATATTTGTCTTTTGAAAACCAACTATTCATGTTTTTGTTTTTGTTTTTCCACCTTTTAATGAGGTTGTTTTTTGTTTTGTTTTGTTTTTGTTTTGTTTCGTTTTTTAGCATGTGTGTTTTATATTGAGACTGAGTCTCACTCTGTTGCCTAGGCTGGAGTGCAGGGGCATGATCTTGGCTTACCACAACCTCCACCTCCTGGGTTCAAGCCATTCTGCTGCCTCAGCCTCCTGAGTAGCTGGGATTACAGGTGTGTGCCACCACACCCAGCTAATTTTTGTATTTTTAGTAGAGACAGAGTTTCACCATGTTGGCCAGCCTGATCTTGAACTCCTGACCTCTTGATCCACCAGCCTCAGCCTCCCAAAGTGCTGGGATTGCAAGCTTGAGCCACCGCACCCGGCCTGTTTGTTTTTTTCTAGTAAACTTATTTAAATTTCTTATGGATTCTGGATATTAAATCTTTGTCAGAAGCATAGTTTGCAAATATATATATTTTTTATTTTGTAGGTTGTCTGTTTAGTCTGTTGATAGTTTGCTCTGCTGTGAAGAAGCTCTTTAGTTTAATTAGGCCCCAATTGCTTTTGGTATCTTCATCATAAAATCTTTGCTGGTTTCTATGCCTAGAATGGTACTTTCTAGGTTATTTGTCTTCCAGTTTTTTTGTTTAAGTTTTGAATTTAAGTCTTTAATTCATCTTGAGTTGATTATTTATTTATTTGAGACAGAGTCTCACTCTGTCACCAGGCTGGAGTGCAGTGGTGCCATCTCTGCTCACTGCAACCTCTGCCTCCCGGGTTCAAGTGATTCTCCTACCTTAGCCTCCTGAGTAGCTGTGACTACAGGTGTATGCCACCACGCACAGCTAATTTTTGTATTTTCAGTAGCGACGAGGTTTCACCATGTTGGCCAGGATGGTCTGGATGTTTTGACTCATGATCTGCCTGCCTTGGCCTCTCAAAGTGCTGGGATTACAGGTGTGAGCTACCTTGCCCAGCGAGTTGGTTTTTATATATGGTTTAAGGAAGGGGTCCAGTTTCAATCTTCTACATAGTGCTGGCTAGTTATTCCAGCACCATTTATTAAATAGGAAATACTTCCCACATTCCTCTTGTCAGCTTTGTCAAAGATCAGATAGTTGGAGGTGTGTGACGTTATTTGTGGACTCTGTATTCCACCTGTCTTGGCCTCTCAAAGTGCTGGAATTAACAGGCATGAGCCACCGTGGCCAGACTTTTTTTTTTTTTTTTTGTGAGACAGGGTCTTGCTCTGTCACCAGGCTGGTTCCACAATAGTTGGACTAATTTGCCTTTCCACCAGCAGTGTAAAAGTGTTCCTGTTTCTCCACGGCCTCACCAGAATCTGTTTTCTTTTTAATAATTGCCATTTTGACTGATGTGAGATGGTATCTCATTGTGTGATTTTGATTTGCGTTTCCATGATGATCAGTGATGTTGAGCTTTTTTTCATGTTTGTTAGCCAAGAAAATGTCTTCTTTTCGGAAATACCTGTTCATGTCCTTTGCCCACTTTTTGATGAGGTTATTTTTTCTTGTAAATTTATTTAAGTTCCTTGTAAATTCTGGATATTAGACCTGTGTCAGATGGGTAGATTGCAGCCTGGGTGACAGAGCAAGACTGCAAGACTCCGTCTCAAAAAAAAAAGAATACATATTTTTCTTCTAATAAAATTATTTCAGAAAACATTTTTTTTTGAGATTGGAGTCTTGCTCTGTCACCAGATGCTACGCTGGAGTGCAGTGGCATGATCTCGGCTCACTGCAACCTACGCTTCCCAGGTTCAAGTAATTCTCCTGACTCAGCCTCCCTAGTAGCTGGGACTACAGGCATCCGTCAACATGCCTGGCTAATTTTTGTATTTTTTAGTAGAGACAGGGTTTCACCATGTTGGCCAGGATGGTCTCGATCTCTTGACCTCATGATCTGCCCACCTTTGGCCTCCCAAAGTGCTGGGATTACAGATGTGAGCCACCACACCCTGCCTCCAGAAAACTTTGAAAGAGTCATTTAAATTGCTTGTTAATATAGTTATAAAATTGACAGAGCAGTGACAAAAATAGATTAACGTTACATAAACTCTGGGATTTAAGTTTTTCTTAGGTAAACTTAGGAAAAACAGAACTAGAAATAGCCCAGTGGCATAAAGAACAGAATTCTATATAGGGTTATCTCCCTACCCCAGTTCTGTGCAGATTCACCCTTTTTGAAGGCCTTATTTAGATCTGGTCCATTCTGGAATCTTGCCTTACAGAACTAACTTATAAAGATCAGAATTTTGGCTGGTAAATAAATCCTGCTGTCTTTCTGGAGCTGGTGCTCACAATTTTCTGCAACCAAAAAGCAGATAAATAAACTATACATTTTAAGATGTTTTTTTTTTTCTGACCAAAATGCAGTGAGTAAAGATCTTATTTTTAAAAATTTTGTATTAAAACCAGTGCTTAGAGAAACATTCTGTTTAGCAACTTGTTTTCTATTCCTGCAGATTCAGTAGTTGCTCCACAAGTCACAAACAAGTAAATATAAATACAAAAACATTTCTTAAACTCTTTCTATGCCCTTCTCCTCTGTCTATGTTTAGCTTTTATTCTATACATTTAAAAAAAATTAATAACAGAGAAACAGAGAAACAAATAATAATGCTGGGCCCTTTATCTAAATTCTGAGAATTATTGAACACTTAATATCAACTTCCAAGTTGTCATGAGGATTAAATCGCATAATGTGTTACACCCAGCACAGTGCTCTGTATCCTACTCTTGAACACATAGTATCTGCTTAATAAACATCGCATTAGTACATGTGTACATGTTGTTTTTTAAATGCAGACTTGTTCCAGCATTGCTGCCTTCTGTTTTCTCTGTAAACTTTAAAGAGTCAGCAAAGAGGCCAGGCACGGTGGCTCATGCCTGTAATCCCAGTGCTTTGAGAGGCCAAGGCGGTGGATCACGAGGTCAGAAGTTCAAGACCAGTCTTGGCCAAGATGGTGAAACTCCATCTCTACTAAAAATACAAAAATTAGCTGGGTGCGGTGGCAGGCACTTGTAATCCTAGCTACTTGGGAGGCTAAGGAAGGAGAATTGCTTGAACCCGGGTGGCAGAGGTTGCAGTGAGCTGAGATTGTGCCATTGCAGTCCAGCCTGGGTGACAGAGTGAGACTGTGTCTCAAAAAAACTAAAACAAAAGGAGCCAACAAATAATATGATTCTTTAGGATGGAGAGTGGTTGTCTTTATTTGTACCAGAAGTATTTGTGGTGTGATAGGAATGCTGTGTCAGGGACCCTGTGCTGTGCTTGCTTTCTCTAACTAATGCTAATGATGAGCCCAGGGGGAGAAACATCAGCATTGACAGAAGACTTATTTAAACACCCCTCCATGGACCCTTTCCAAACCTGCAGAATCACATTACGTAGAGTTGGACTAACATTACCAAGTGATTTTTAAGTTTATTAAAGCTCAAGAGGCAATGCTTAGCTAAGTGGTTATCAGCTCAGGTTTCTCATTAGGATCACATGGCCAATTTGCAGAAATCTTTCTTTTTTTTTTTTTCCAGCTAAACATGTCTCAGATCAAGAGCTTTGTCTACTCTTTCTCTTGGAGTCTCATGCGTTTTGTATTTGGAAACCTTTACTTCTCTACTTGTGTTTTGCCTTCCTAATAAGTTCAACTACTTTTAAAAATTCTAATGACAGTCAAGGGTCTATGCAAAATATTTCTTTCCTGTGTACCAGAGCCTTCTCTACGTTCTCTACATCATGGGTTATATGCCATGCAGAATTCCTCCCATGAATTTATGACCTGCAATATTAAAAATGTTACCATTGGGGCTGTTGAACATGGAAAGGTGTGGATACTGAAGATTCCTATTGGGTGAAAGCTGGGGTTTACATGGAGAATATATAATATTCAGGTTCCATTTGTGTTCTCCATTAGCTCTGTGCAGAACAGGATTAAATTTCTGGATTATCACTTAAATAGGATGGCCTTTATTACCCAGAAAGCCGTGAAAAAAATTGAGAGGTACCTGTTCTATAGGGTGCTAAAGAAAGACTTACTTAAAATTATTATTGAAAATTACAGAACATTGGAGATACCTGTATCCTGAACTTTACATAAAACTGATGTTTCTGCCGAGCATGGTGGCTCACACCTGTAATCTCAGCACTTTGGGAGGCCGAGGAGGGCGGATCACCTGAGGTCAGGAGTGTAAGACCAACCTGGCCAACATGGTGAAACCCTGTCTTTAAAAAAAAAAAACTGATGTTTCTGCGTGATTGAATTCAGACTATCATTTACTTTTTGAGGTGCAATATCTAGGAGGTGATGCTATGTTCTTCTGTGTGCATCAGCACACCATAAAAATTTGTCCTAGTGTGGTTGATATTAATTACTGGTTAGAAAGCTTTCTGGTATTTCTTTCACTACAGAATTAACTATTTTTCTTATCATTATGAAGTATCTTTATGCAACTAATGTGTATAAGGCATCACATTTAATCTGGCAGCTGCCCTTTTTTCTTATGTTTTCTTTACATATATTTGTCTTTGGAAAATGAAGGCTTTTATCTTTGTTTACAGGCCAGAAAGATCAGATAAAACACAGGCTCTTAGTGAATATTTGACAGAATATTCTTTTTGGGCCAAAAACATTGGCATTACTAGTGAGCTTGTTAGAAATTCAAAAACTCAGACTTCAGTCCAGATCTTCTGAAAAAGAAGTCTGCACAAGATCTCCAGTTTATTGTACACATTAAAATTTGATGGCTGGGCATGGTGGCTCATGTCTGTAATCCTAGCACTTTGGAAGGCCAAGGTGGGTGGATCACCTGAGGTCAGGAGTTCAAGACCAGCCTGGCCATCATGGTGAAACCCCATTTTTAAAAGAAAAAAAAATTTTGAGAGATGCTTTCTAACTGAATGTCTTTTTGTCTGAAAAATATACACAGCTCATTCTTTATAATGTAAATATAGCACTCAAAAATGTATTATGTTTGTGTTTATGCTCTTAATTTTATACTTTATTATCTAGAAAAGTATCATATGTACATTGTTGTTGTGGATCTTATGCCATTCTTTTCTCTCAGATAATATTTTTAAGAATATTTCTATGTTAAAAATGTTTGGATAATTTCAGTCATTCCTGTTAATCAGAACCAATTCTTTTTACTCTGTCATTTTATTTTAATTCAAATAAGTTCTGCTCATGGCCACTTGTTAAATATATGTGTCTCTGTGTTCTTTTATTTTTCAGGGGCCGTTAACATTTAGGGATGTGGCCATAGAATTCTCTCTGGAGGAGTGGCAATGCCTGGACACTGCACAGCAGAATTTATATATGGATGTGATGTTAGAGAACTACAGAAACCTGGTCTTCCTGGGTGAGAATAACTTTAATACACAATTACTAATATACCCAAAAAGTTTCATTTCTCTTTTTTTTGTAGAATTTTGTGATTTGTTTTTTCAAGAAAATCTTGAGAATTTGTGTGGAAAAGAATTTCTTCAAGATGTTTCGTCTTGACCTGAATTTTCCACATTTCTGAGCTGATCTGTAGCCTTCTCTCTAGATTAGTGGTAATTCCAGAAATTCAGTGGCATAAAATATTGTTGCCCATATTTTAAAATTAAAATATATTTGTCACCACCAATTTTTTGATTATGAGTACTGTGTAGTGAAATTAAGGACCTACAAATTTAAAATATTTTCTAAATATTTAGAAATTTCTCTAATTCATTAGTATTTTGGGATTAATTTTCTAGAATATTCTATTACTTCCTCTTTACTAAGCATACTACTAGGTTGGTAATTGGAGAATATGAGAAAGATTCATGTTATTTTTTTTTTTTATTATTTTTTTTAAGACGGGGTTTCACCATGTTGGTCAGGCTGGTCTTGAACTCCCGACCTCAGGTGATCCGCCCGCCTTGGCCTCCAAAGTGCTTGGATTACAGGCGTGAGCCACCGCGCCCGGCCCATGTTATTTATTTCTAATAAAGCAGGTATTGCTCTCACTAAGCCAGACCTGATTACCTGTCTGGAGCAGGGAAAAGAGCCCTGGTATATGAAGAGACATGAGATGGCAGATGAACCCCCAGGTAGGTGAGAGTGAATACAAGAGATGACACAGATAAGGGGTCTAAAGGTCAAAAAGAAAACTGGTCCCTAAAATGTGATTTGGGAAGCTGTGTTCCAAAGCAAATAGTTTCTTGGAAGCCTGAGTTTTTTTGTTTGTTTTTTTGTTGTTATTTTTTGCTCTCTCATAGGGGCATCTTCTTCTTATGCTTTTAAATTCTTTAAAGATTCTACTTTTCCTTTGGTGATCTTCCTTCAAGTTCACAGTGAGAGCCCAAGTCCTTTCAAACATGGCATATAAGAGACTGCACAATCTGACTGCTTTTCCTTTGTTTTGAGGGACACACAGACACCTGCATGATTTTGAGAAACTCTGTTAAACTATTTCATAGTTCTCTTTTTGCATCATATCTGAAATGTATAAAAGTAGTGGTTTCTGTTTCATTGTTTTGTTAATCTTTCTGCACATTCTGTCCTGTTTTTATTACTGTATTCTTGAAATATAGTTAGAAATTTTTCAGTCTAATGCCCCTCTACTTTGTTCTTTTTCCTGAAGATTGCTTTGGCTATTCGAAGTTTATTGTCGTTTCTTGTACATTTTAGAATTGTATTTTTTATTACTGTGAAAAAAATGCCACTAGAGTTTTAATAGGAAGTTTGTTGAATCTATAGATTACTTTAGATAATATGGCACTTTAACAATATTTATTCTTTCAATCCATAGACATGAAATATTTTAAAATTTATGTCTTCAATAATTTATTTCATTTGTATCTTAAATTTTTTATTGTAAAGATTGTTTTTAGATGGAGTTTTGCGCTTCTTGCCCAGGCTGGCACAATCTCAGCTCACTGCAGCATCCGCCTCCCTGGTTTAGGCCATTCTCCTTCCTCAGCCTCCCGAGTAGCTGGGACCTACAGGCATGCACCACCATGCCCGGCTAATTTTGTATTTTTAGTAGAGATGGGATTTCTCCGTGTTGGTCAGGCTGGTCTCAAACTGCCAACCTCAGGTGATCCACACGCCTTGGCCTCCCAAAGTTCTGGGATTACAGGTGTGAGCCACAGTGCCCGGCCAAAGATGTTTTTATCTTCATGGTTAAATTTGTTATCAGAAATTTATTGTTTTAATGCTATTGTAAATCAGATTGTTTTCTTTATTGTATCAGATAGTTTAAGTGTATGGAACAATAATTTATACTTGTATGTTAATTTTACATTTTGGTAATTTGCTGTATGTTAGACAAATTTCAATGTAGTGTTTATGGCTTTTTATATATAAAATCATATGACCTACAAACAGCAACTTTTTACTTATTTGTCCTCAATTTCAGTGGCTTTTTAAAGATGTTTTTGACTCATGATTCTGCCACATACTTCCAGTACTACATTAAAATAGAAGCATAGACAATGAGCACAATATAGTTTTGCATTGGTGTCTGTGAATTTGAAGGAGCAAACCCTTCTTCAGGTTTTTATAAACCACTTTCAAGAGGTAAAGATCTTTTGCTGGGTCCCTAGGGTGATGGGATGCCCTCTGGGTTTGTAGTGGAGACGGGGTGCAGCTTGGTCACAAGGCTGCTGGGTCTGCACTAGGGTCCACCTTTAGTTGGCTTGTTACAAAGGGCTTGGGTAATTGTAATTCTCATTTTATTTTATTTTTACTCCTGTATATCCTTCAAGACTTTTTTCTGTGGAGCAGATACTAGGGCAGTTTTCTGCAGTCAGGTCCATATATAATGGCCCTTATATCAGGATGTGAGTAAGTATAGCTTTCACTGAATACCAAAGAGGATTTTTACAGATCACTATGTGGGTTTCTATGTAGGTGGAACTGGCCATGAACTATTACCCGTTGAGCTGGAATTAAGTCATTGAACTGTTTCAGGGACCACAGTAAAAGACCAAGGTCTGCAGTCCTGCCCACATGGCTACAAATGGGTACCTTCCTCCAGGTCTCTGGAAGGGCAGGACGTTTCCCAGACTGTGGCTAGGAAGAGTTTGGGATGCTTACAGAATAAGTTCAGAATTCTTAGGGGACCATGTTGGGTGGGCCATTTCTTGGTTTGTAGTCAAGGCCAGGGGTCCTGTAGTTTCCCACCTGAATGAGGACCTGCCCTCTGAAAAGAACACTCCTTAATCTTGGGCTTGGACAGAGTTTCACAACTCCCTCCCTAGATCTCAAAGTTCTCTTCAAGGTATTTATTTTGGAGACAAGGTCTTGTTTCATAACCCAGGCTGGTCTTCAAATCCTGGCCTGAAGCTATTCTCCAACCTCAAAGTACCATGTAGTTTTCTTTACAAGTATGAGCCAAAATGCCTGATTCTCCTGTAAAGGCATTTTTGTAAAGAATGGCTGACACATTTTCTTGCTGTGGGGAACATAAGCAAATAGAGCACCTTTCATTTTTTTTTAATCTTTCTTATGTTACTCTTCATATATATATATATATATATAATTAAAAAAAAAAAAAAAACAGAGTCTTACTCTTTTGTACAAAAGAGTGCAGAGGCACAATCTCAGCTCACTGTGACCTCCATGTCCCTGGATCAAGTGATTCTCCTGCCTCAGCCTCCCGAGTAGCTAGGATTACAGGCACCTGCCACCACGCCTGGCTGAGTTTTGTATTTTTAGTAGAGGCGAGGTTTCACCATGTTGGCCAGGCTGGTCTCAAATTCCTCATCTCAACTGATCCAGACACTTCGGCCTTCCAAGGTGCTGGGATTACAGGTGTGAGCCATCACACCTAACCAATATTTTTACTATTTTTTATTTCAAACTTGTCTAAAATTTTAGATTTAAACATTTCAGGCAATGTGTTGGAATTTACATATTATGCCTGAAGTAAGTTAGATAATTGGTAGACACACCAAGTATACTAAAATAGTTACTTATAAATTTAGGTTTGCTGTAGGCAAAAGGGAATTATAGGATTTTCACCCACTTTCTTTAGCGTACAACTAAATGATAACAATTAATGGCAAATATTTATTTCATATATCAGAGACTATAACTGTATTTTGCAAAATAAAAGTTTTTAAAATTAGCAGTGTAAGACTGTTCTTTTTTTTTTCTTTGGAGACAGTCTCACTCTATACCCAGGCTAGAGTGCAGTGGCACAATCTCGGCTCACTGCAACCTCTACCTTCCTGGTTGAAGCGATTCTCCTGCCTCAGCCTTCTGAGTAGCTGGGATTACAGGCATGTGCCACTACACCCAGCTAATTTTGTATTTTTATAAAGATGGGTTTCTCTGTGTTGGTCAGGCTGGTCTCGAACTCCCAACCTCAGGTTATCCACCCACCTCATCCTCCAAAAGTGCTAGGATTACAGGCATGAGCCACCACACCCGGCCTTAGAATATTCTATTTATGTACTGCATATTCTCTGAAATTTTACTGCCATACAGTGCATGCTAATGATTCAAAATACTTGCCTTGTATGAGTACACAGTTACAGTCAAATATTGTAGTCAGTTAGACAAATTCTTTTTTAATGGTACATCAGTGTTGCATACCAGATTTTATGAGTAAACATGTCTCTTACTGTGCAGTTTCATAATAGTGTTTTTTAGTATAGGTTTCTTAACATCAGCTTATTGTGTTATTTGGTTTTACTTATGTATTATAATTTTATACAGTTTGCAATTCTGTTTGTACACTTTAAGTCAATGTGATGTTTAATTAAGAGATAAGTCAGCCATATGTCTATCATGATCAGATTATATATGTATGTGTGTTTGTCTATAAATATGACCCCAATATTGGTTATGGCTTATCTTGTATATATTCTTTCTTAGCTGATTTTCAGTGGTTGTTTTATCTTGTCTACGTGAGCAGTCATGCAGATATTTTCACCACATTTAATGATGAATATCTATTGCCTTTGCGTGAGAGAAACACTTTTAAGATTTGAAGGTAATTTTTGAAAATAATTTTTTGTAGCAAGGGAATCTCCCTGTGTTGCTCAGGCTGATCTCAAATTTTTAGGCTCAAGTGACCCTCCTTTTTTGTCCTGTTAAAAAAAATTCTGTATCAAAATAATTTTTTTTTTGTTTTAGAAAATTTAATGATTGTGGCTGACTGTGGTGGCTCACTCCTGTATTCCCAGCACCTTGGGAGACTGAGGCGTGAAGATCATCTGAGGTCAGAAGTTCGAGACCAGCCTGGTAACTATGAAACCCTGTCTCTACTAAAAATACAAAACATTAGCTGGGTGTGGTGGTGAGCACCTATATTCCCAGCTACTTGGGAGGCTAAGGCAGGAGAATCACCTGAACCCAGGTGGTGGAGGTTGCAGTGAGCCAAAATTGCACTACAGCACTCCAGCCTGGGCAATAAGAGTGAAACTCCATTTCAAAAGAAAAAGAAAAATTAATGGTTGTAAAAACACATAACATAAAATTTAGCATCTTAAATCCACTTAAGTGTACTTTTCAGCCAGACATGGTGGTGGCTCACAACTGTAATCCCAGGGTTTTGGGAGGCCAAGAAAAGAGGATCATTTGAGCCCAAAAATTTGAGACCAGCCAGGACAACACAGGCAGATTCCCTCTTTACAAAATTATTTTAAAAGTTGCTGGACAGGCACGGTGGCTCATGCCTGTAATCCCAGCACTTTGGGAGGCCAAGACAGTCAGATCACCTGAGGTTGGGAGTTCAAGACCAGCCTGAGAAACATGGAAAAACCTTGTCTCTACTAAAAATAAAAAATTAGCTGGGTGTGGTGGCACATGCCTGTAATCCCAGCTACTCAGGAGGCTGAGGCAGGAATATTGCCTGAACCCAGGAGGCAAAGGTTGTGGTGAGCCAAGATCGTGCCGTTGCACTCCAGTCTGGGCAACAAGAGCGAAACCCTGTTTCAAAAAAAAAAAAATTGCCAGGCGTGGTGGTGTGCACCTGTGGTTTCAGCTACTTGGGAAGTTGAGAGAAGAGAATTACTTGAACCTGGAAG
>PVKP010048961.1:0-14188 GCA_004027715.1 Plecturocebus donacophilus | reverse complement strand
AAACAGACTTTAAAACAACAAAGAACACAAGAAACAAAGAGGGACATTACATGGTGGTGAAAGGATCAATGCAACAAGAAGAGCTAACGATCCTAAATATATACGCACCCATTACAGGAGCACCCAGATACATAGGGAAAGTTCTTAATGACTTACAAAGAGACTTAGACTCCCACACAATAATAGTGGGAGACTTTAATATTACACTGTCAATATTAGACAGATCAACGAGATAGAAAATTAACAAGGATATCCAGGACTTGAACTCAGACCTGGAACAACTAGACTTAACAAATATTTACAGAACTCTCCTCCCCAAATCCATAAAACATACATTTTTCTCAGTATCACATTATACCTATTTTAAAAGTGATCACATAATTGGAAGTAAATCACTCCTCAGCAATTGCATAGTATTTCACAGGTTTAAATAAAATATTGGTTGGCTGCTTATTTGTTATTTTCATCCCCTATTCCCTCCTGTCTCCATTGTTAAGCACAATTATTGGCATAAAAGAGGTTTTGAATACCCATTTTTAAACTGCATTCTAGCCTGGGCAATAAAACAAGAATCCCATTCTCTCTCCTTCTTTCTCTTCCTCTTTCTTTCTCTCTTTCATTCTTTTTTTTCCTTTCTTTTACTGTTTCTTTCTTTCTCCTTTTCTCTCTTTTTCTAGAAAAAAAAAAAAAAAAAAAAGAAACAGGAGAGAAAATCTTCACAACCTGCGGTAAGCAAAGATTTCCTGGACAGGTGACACAGAACATAAAGCAACCAGAAAAAAACGGAAAAAGTGGTCTTCATCAAAATTTAAAACTTCTGTCCCTCAAAAGACATTGTTAAGAAAATGAAATTAAAGTCACAAACTGAGAGAAAATATTCCCAACATGTATATCTAAGAAAGAACTTGTCTGGGGAAAAGAGAGAGGTATTGGTTAATTTTTTTTAATGATTGTTTCTAAAATATATAAAGAACCAAAAAATTTTTAAACCAAATTAAATGGACAAAAGATGTGAGCAGATATTTCATAACTATATACATAGGCAATAAACATATGTAAACATCCTTAGTCATCAGAGAAATACAAATGAACACCACAGTGACAGCCATTAGCACCCAAGAGAATAACTAACATTAAACGTTGGCAAGGAGGTGGAGTAACTATTATACAACACCTATATATTGCTAAGCGTATAAAAACGTTCAACTACTTTGGAAAACACAGTTTCTTGCAAAGTTAAACATACACCTATTCTATGATCCAGGAATTTCACTTCGGGGTCATTATCCAAAAGAAAACATATATCCACAAAAAGACTTATGCACAAATATTCATATCCCTCTCCACCACCTTTTTTATTTTTGAGACGGAGTCTCACTCTGTTGTCCAGGCACAATCTCACTGCAACCTCTGCCTCCCAGGTTCAAGCAATTCTCCTGCTTCAGCCTGCTGCGTAGCTGAGATTACAAGCACACATCACCACACCTGCTTAATTTTTATATTTTTAGTACAAACGGGGTTTCACCATGATCGCCAGGCTGGTCTCCTGACCTTAAGTGATCCACCCACCTCGGCCTCCCAAAGTGCTGGGAATACAGGTGTGAGCCACCACACCTGGCCACGTTCATAGCCCTTTTACCCACAATAGCCAGAACTGGAAACAACACAAACATCCATCAACAGATGAATGGATAACCAACTGTGGCATGTATATATATGGAATACTAATCGGTAATGAAAATAAAGAGACTTTGTAACAATGGGGATGAATTTCACAGACTGTATGAGTGGAAGAAACTACACAAGAGCATATATACAGTTCTAGAATAGGCAAAAGTAATTTATGGTGATAGAAATCAGATCAGTGGTTACCTTGGAAAGGGGAGTAGAAGGGAGACTGGTGAACTGATTACAAAGGGGCACCAGGGAATTTCTGGGGTGATGGAAATGTTCTATATCTTGGTTGGAGTGGTAGTTACATAGGTGTATGCATTTTTCAAAACTCGACCAACTGAACATTTAAAATCTGTGTATTTCATTATATGTAGTTTACCTAAATTTTTTAAAAGATGGAAAAAAGAAATTGACACTCAATAGTTTTTACCTCTCCTTGCTTATCTCAGGAAGCTTGCAAAATCATAGCATACTACTTGTACTAACATAAAAAGTTTTAGAAAAAATTAATCTTAAATAATCATCAACTTCCATATATAAACTCCAAAACACCTTTCACAGGAAAATAAAGAACTCTGCTCTAATATACAACAATTTATTGTATTATTGGTAATGATAAGAAAAAACAATGTGTAAGTATTTAAGTTTTTCAGACACAGTTCAAAGTATCAAGAGCATCTAAGAGTTCTGTAAATTCAACTCCATGTTAAGCTAGATAAAAAGGACCTGTAAGGCTGGGAGTGGTGGCTCACACCTGTAATCCCAGCAATTTAGGAGGCCGAGGCAGCCAGATCATGAGGTCAAGAGATCGAGACCATCCTGGCTAACATAGTGAAACTCTGTCTCCACTAAAATTATAAAAATTATCTGGGCATGGTGGTGAACATCTGAGGCAGGAGAATCGCATGAAACTGGGGGGCAGAGGTTACAGTGAGCCGAGATCGCACCACTGCACTCCAGCTTGGTGACAGGTGAGACTTCATCTCAAAAAAAAAACAAAACAGAGGCCAGGCGAGGTGGCTCACGCCTGTAATCCCAGCACTTAGGAGGCCGAGGTGGGCGGATCACCTGAGGTCAGGAGTTCAAGACCAGCCTGGCCAACATGGAGAAACCCCATCTCTTAAAAAAAATAACAAATAAAATAAATAAATAAACAGAATAAATAAACAAAAAGGACCTGTAAGCAGCCAGACCAAAAAAAAAGGGCAGGCACATCCTCAAGTCATACGGGCAGTCATTTGATAATTTGTGGTTTTGTCCTACTAGAAATTTTATCTTATTTCTCAAGGAGACTGGTGGATATAGCCAATTCCTTCCCAACCTCCTGGGAACATCTGTTCTCCCTAAATTGCTCAAGGTCTGTCTAGTTTTATCAGCCCAAACAGAAACTATCAACTTCAACAGAAACCGTGGCTCCTAAGTAGAGAACATTCTCTTTGAACATATCAGAGAGCAGCTTCACAACATTTCAACTGAAGGTGTAGAGCAAAGACTGCAGTCAGCCAACTTTCTCAGGCTTCTAAAACCTATTTAGACCTCAATTTGTGCTGGCAGACTTAGCACCCTGGCTGTTCACCCCTTAGCCCCCTGTTTCTTTAGAATCAGGCCATCAACCTATGCCACCCTCTCTCCTTCCCAGTATGTCAGCTACCTTATTCACTGAAGGTTCTGGGACCAGTTTATAAAAGTTCTATACATCCCTCTTCTATGTCTCATTAGCAAAGATTCCCAATGTCCTTGAGACTAACCCACTCTCAACCTGCCCTTCAATGTCTCTTTTATTCCTCAACTCCAACAATCTTCATCCATACCAAAGAAACTCATTTCTATGGACAGCAGCAATATGCAAATTACTCTACCTCTAAAGTCTTGAACTACAGTATCTCAACAACTAGTAGCTCTTCAGCTCCTTCCTTTACAATTACAATAGCTGCTCCAGGGTCATTCTGCCTCCAGTATCTACAATCCTCTTGTTTCTCCCATTCTATTGTACCAATCATTTCCCTCAATTTCTTCTTACAGGCCTCAAATAACTTCAATTACTTTCTTACCAGTAACCTCCACTTTCTCCCACCACAGCCTATGTCAGACATACACAATCTGCTCAGGAAAAAAACACCCAATCTTGAACTCACTCCTCTACTTCCTGTCCTCTCTGGTGCTATAACTGAATGCTGCATAATCCTAAATTAAGCCATTGCCACAAATGACTCACTACAAACGATGCTTCTACCCTCAACAAATATTTATAAGCTGCTCACAATTTAAAGCCCTGAGATCCAAATCTCTATGAATGCCTAATGACCACCAAAATAAATAATAAAGTTGAAATTCACTACCATAGACTGAAGTGTTGACATTGCAATATAGTCATTAAACACAGTTGCTGTTTTCTGACTACAGGTTTTGAAAACATTTGTTTTGAAACAGACATTCCATTCTTTATTAGCTAAGGTAGTTATTTCCAGTTTGAAAAGGTTTGAAAGAAACCATTAAAATTCTATTCAAATTTTACCACATCAAATTATTCAGTCTGTTATATTGTGAGACATGTTTCTGTAACACCAGCTTTTAAGTGGTTTGTAAATAAGATCATTCCAGTATAACAAAGAAGTGGGTTCGCATATTAATTTTCCTAAGCAAGGGGATCTGGAATAGCAGGAATAGAATTGTAACTTTCAGTGAGAAAGAAAAAGACTCTCATTCAGCTTTGCTGCTGCCAAGCAGGAGCCCTCTCCACTCTATTTCAAGAATATTTAAAATGAGCACCTGTACTCAGGACTCCCTGCTCAAAGGAGCATTCCTATCCTTTGCACAGCAAGCTGCACTTCCTCCAGTGCCCACCTTTATGGCAACCACATTGGCTTAGAAAATGACCTTCATCTGTACCATCTCAAGACCACACCTTATGTTAATATATTTAACTCTCTTCTAGGCAACATGAGCCATGCTAAGTGGTTTGACTGGGCTGCCCAAGTTATCTCATAAGGTACCAATTATGCTTTTGTTAGTACTCTGGTTTGAAAATTGCAGAGGTCTTGAGTGGTTTGCCCTTAACCTTATTTTTCCCATAAATCCTGTTATTTTTAGTGAACAGGTAAACTTGAAGGGTTTTTGTGGAATGCGCTTGATGTTATAACAGAAATGTTTATATTATTTAAAAATAATACTGAGTGTTATGCAGGGTATGACAAGTAATTTGTGACTCTATATAAAGTTTTATAAATATTTACACTCTTTAACCCAGTAATTCCATTATTAAAAATCCATATTAAGGAAATGAAACAGACACAAATTTTATGTACAAATTTATTAATCAAAACAATAAAAACTGAAGAAAAGAAATAACATAAACTACCAGCAACAGAGCAATGATTAGTAAACTATACTACATCCATAAGAGCGAACAGTTTTCAACAGTTTATCTTTCTTTGGAGAAGACAGGTGATACCCCAAGTCATAATATCCTTTCAACTGCTCCCTGTTCATCTGTCTAACATACTGGGCTTCCCCTTTGAAGACAGGTTTTAATGACCAAATAAATGACTAAAAAACACTTAAAAAAGACTATGAAGCCATGAACAAAGCTGTTATAAATAATGTGGTATAATGGGTTTTGATTAGAATGTAACAGTAAATAAAAATTACAACATACAAACTGTATACTGGCGCCCAGAATAGTTCATGCATGTAATAGGTATTCAATAAACATCCATTGAATCAAAGTTAAATATATGTTCATATGCATGTTCTGTGTGTCCACTTAAAAAAAAAAAAAAAAGAAAATAGCAAAATATGTTAACAGTGGTTGAATATAAACGGGGGATTATGGGTGATTTTCATTACATGCTCTTCTTCTTCTCTTAAATTTTCTATGAAAGTTAAACTGGAAAAACAATAAGTCTTCAAAAAAATGTTTAAGGAAATATGCATGGCCGGGCGTGGTGGCTCACGCCCGTAATCCAAACACTTTGGAGGCCAAGGCGGGCGGATCACCTGAGGTCAGGAGTTCAAGACCAGCCTGACCAACATGGTGAAACCTCGTCTTTAAAAAATAAATAAATAAGTAATTTTAAAAAAAGAAAAAAATATATGCATACAGCTGCAACAATTCATTAATACAAAAATGCAACAAACTACTGTCTAAAATAGTCCATGAGGGTGGATAAGAACTAGAGAAAAGGCCCTCAAAAAATAAAATTCAATTAAAAAATCACATTTGTAAAGACATTATCTTTGGTATATCAATGTTAATAGCAGTAATGATAAATTATTAATGACTAAAACACCTTCTTCCAACTTTCCCTTAAAATATCCAATTAAACCAAACAACAAAATTGGCAAAGTCCTCTAAACTGAAGAGAGATACCAAAAGAGAAGACCAATGCTTGGAAAAAATAGCCACACGCAACATTTGACAATGAGACTGAAATAAAATTGGATTACCCGGGCTATCTGATTGAGAATAACATGGAAAACCCTGAAGACAACAGGGAATGGAATGAAGCTATAATTTTCAGGAGAAGAGGAAGCAGGCAAGGAATTCTATTTCCAGACAAAGTCTCATCATATGCAAAAATAGATACTCGGAAGGCCTCAGGAAACACCTCAATTATGTATTCTTCCTAAAAAGTTTCTCTAAAACATACTGAAAGACTTTAAAAACTTTTGTTTTTAATAGGGGATAGGGAAGATAGGGAATTGTTTTATAACAACATAGAAGATATAGTTTATAGGTATAGCCATAATTAATACACACATCAAGATGGTACTCTATAGGAAATGCGACTTATTTCAAATCAGCTGTAAGATAATGTACAAAATGTGATCAGCTATAAGGAAAAGCACAATCAGTTTCTTAAAGGAGAAAATATATAGGCCACAATACGACCACTGGGCAATGGGAAGAAGGCAGGGGGTGAGGTAAAACTTAACATACACATTTTTAAGTACCATCTATTTCAAAGAGTTACCTATATTCTTAATCATCACAAACGGTTTCAACTACATAAAGAAAAAACAAGAACTTGAAAAGATATCTACCAAAAATTGTCAACGCATGGTTAAATAATATATGGTATTTTTCTTCCTCTTAATGAATATTTTCCAAATAGTCTATAATGAGTATATTTTACCCTAATAATCAGGAAATAAAATTCATGAAATAATTTTAAACAAATGTTTTTAAAAAAGAGGAACTCTATAGAGAATATCATACTTTATCTCTTAATTAAAACTCCTTTTTCTTTGCTTCCCCATCATATGCTTGTAAAAATTTTAAAGAAAAAGTAAAAGACACGATATATAGGGGCTATATAACCTACTTGTTTCTAATTACTATTAATTACTAGTGTTTCAAATATGACGACAGCAATCAAATGCAGTCTGAAAGCAGGGACAGTAGACAGCAGGGGTTATTACTTACTGTCAGGGAGTGTTAGGCGTCACAGAGGTTAAGTGAGTAGTGAGAAACAGTTAGAGAGGTAGTGAGGGAAACAATTTATTCAGTGATGCTTTAATGAGCCAGTTCTGCAGCAAGCCAGGAGTAGGGTAACTCTTTATGAGACTAGAAAACAGAGCCTGGTTCCAGTAGAAGGGAGTTACTATGAAGGAAAGTTGGGGTGCCACAGTTATAAAATTCCAAGGGCTGAGACAGATCAGTTCTAAAGTGGTCATTCCAATGAGTGGCTTATTTGGGAAAAAGAGAAAACTGGGAACTGGGACGCCAGTAAGGTCAAAGGGAAAAAAAAAAAGTCAGGGTAGGTTCTAATATCCCTTTGGGATAAAGGGGGAGAATAAATAAAAATCAGAGTCAGGGAAATAAAGTCATTGAGGATCATTTTGTAGAGGTCTGGTGACCCCAACAATCCTAATGAGTCAAAGGTTGCATAAGTAAAGACCATAGAAATCAAAAGAGAAGAGAATGCTGAGACACTGTTCTGGGGCAAAACAATCAAAGTAGGAAAGTAGAGGTATAATGCATAGTAAGAGCTGGTCCCTCAATGAATAATCCAAAAAGGAAATTAGAACACAATTCCATTTACAATAGCATCCAAAAGAATAAAATACTTAGGAGTAACTGTACACTGAAAACTACAAAACATTGCTGAAAGAATTAAACACCTAAATAAATGGAAAAATACCCCATGTTCATGGACTGGAAGACTTAATATTGTTAATATAGCAATACTACCCAAAGTGATTTACAGAGGATCCCTATCAAAATTCTAACCCCTATTTTTGCACAAGAGAAAGAACAGATCCTCAAATTAATATGGAATTGTAAGCAGCCAAAAACAGCCAAAACAATTTTTAAAAAGAACATAGTTGGAGGACTCACACTTCCTGGTTTCAAAGCTCACCATGAAGGTACTTTAATCAAAACAGTGTAGTACTGGCATAATGACAGACATGCAGACTAATGGTATAGAACTGAGAGTCCAGAAATAAAGTTATATATTTCAGGCTGATTAATCTTTGACAAGGATGCCAGGAGAAAAGGAGGCTCTGCTGGAAAGCAGACAAGAACAAGAATGAATAGTCACGAACTAAAGAGGTAGCATTTTGTCATTAGAATGCATAAAACTTTTAAATTCTGATTTAGGATGAAAATACTCCAGCTGTTCAGTTACATTAACCAGATTGAAATATCCCACTGCCAATTCCAGCAAAGTAAAAGTGTTGCTCTCTTGTTAAAAAGCATGGCATTTTTTCATGATTTTATTTTTAAACAACCCAAATTCAAAGCTAAAAAACCAAAGTTATTCTTGCAAAACTCTTGAGGCTCATCAAGAAAAGTTCATTTTTCCATAGACAATTTTAAGTTCAAACTTAATTCAAGGCCTGTGTTCCACATGAACTGGTCTGTCTAACTCAAGTTCTAATAATAAATTTACCAGTTCAAAAACTTTTTCCAAATGATTTTAAAAGTTGACTACTGGCTTCTCAAAGGTGTACATATGGTTCATTAGAGCCAAATCAGCAAACCATCTCTCTTTATTTAAAAAGCCACTTTTATAGCACTTAACAAAACATATTTCAGGGCACTGTTTCAAATGCCCATCTTCCTATTACCTTGCACATCTTACAAACAAGGCTGGGGTCTTAGTTTACTTGTAACTATTTAAATATTAAATGCATGAATGGCTGGTTGTCAATAAAAGCCAACTACATCAAAGATGGGTTTTAAAGAAAATGGTACTTTAAATAAAATGTCAACAATCATTAGTTAAGGAAAGAAAACAAAAGTGATGTCGTAGAAAGAGAAGTAAAGCAGGCAGGACGTGGTGGCTCACGCCTGTAATCCCAGCACTTTTGGGAGGCTGAGGCGGGTGGATCACGAGGTCAAGAGATCAAGACCATCCTGGCCAACACGGTGAAACCCCGTCTCTACTAAAAGTACAAAAAATTAGCCAAGCGTGGTGGTGCGTGCCTGTAGTCCCAGCTACTTAGGAGGCTGAGACAGGAAAATTGCTTGAAACCAGAAAACGGAAGTGCAGTGAGTCGGGATCATGCCACCGCACTCCAGCCTGGCAACAGAGTGAGACTCTGTCTCAAAAAAAAAAAAAAAAAAGAGAGAGAACTAAAGCAGAGTTCATGGTTCTTACTTCTCCTCCCCTGACTTCACTACTAGGTAGCTGAATGACCTTTGGCAACCAATTACTTAACTGCCCTCTCTAGGCAACAATTTTCTCAACTACAAAACAAAAAAGTTAGACCAGATGATGTTAATGTCCCTCCTCAGCCACAAAATTCTAATACTCTATGTTATCATCCATGGTTTCCAAGTGTTAGCCAACACACTATTATTTTATGATATCACCTAGTTTCCGCAAGCCAGTCAAACCTTAAGTAAAATTCATTTGGTCAAGATAATCTTCTAGATTCTGAAGACAGTGATAATATGAGCTATTAATCAGATAAAAAAACGAAAATCACTTAATATGTCTTAAACCATTTTAATGAATGCTAAAAGGAAAATAAGTAAGGAGCTCTTATTTCAAATGCTCCTAGTTTATGGAAAGTAACAAGCTGAAATCGATAAAACAACAGTTTGTTAATCACAATCTAATAAATCTAGCTGTGGTCATATTATACCTAGAAAATTAGCTGAGACCTAATGTTTAACTACATTATAAGACAACGAATTACAAATAATAGACTGTAGAACAAGGGCATCCTTCCTAATAGAAAAAGCAAATCAGTCTTCAATCCCATAGCTGTTCAAACAATGATCTATGGATTAAACAGGATTTTTCATGTAATCCTCTGCCACATTCTTCAGCATGTTCCTCATATATTTGTCCTGCAACCTTAAGTGTCTTGATACATCTACCTTGAGAGTATAAGCTCATACACGGAAAATATAAGGATTAAAGAAAGCTTTCCAGAGAAAGAAGACATGCATGATCGATAACAGCTGACAACATAAATATAGGCCTTCTTCCCCTCCTTCCTTCAGACTGCCTTCTTTCTGCCTAAGAAAAGCAGACAGGCTCACCCTTTTGGTACTGATAGGTGGTTTAGAAATCAGCTTCAAGAAGACATGGAAGGAAATCTCCTGTTCCTCCTAAGGAAAAGACAGGAATCACAGGCACTAAGAACTTTTCCTAACTATGCCACTTCAGGAAGTAAACATGATATGTCATCAAAATCAACACAAACAGGCACAAATGTTAGAATTAACAAACAAGGACACTGAAACAACTATTATAACTGTACTCCACGTGGTCAGAAAGTTAAGTAGAATCATGGAAAATATAAAAAGACCCTAGTCAAACTTCTAGAGCTGAAAACTATAATGTATATAACATGGAAAATAGACTGGATAGGATAGCAGGTTAGACATTTTGGGAAAAAAAATACGAGAAACTGTATTTCCTAGCTTTTCATTACTGATCAAGGCTTTTGCCAGAATCTCTCTTGAACACTTCACATCCTCCAATTGTAGTGTGGGCCAACAGTCTATTGAGAGACTGCTCTGCACCAAGCCATGAAGTAGCCTCCATGCAGTAAGAGAGAGACAAAATATGATAGGTGCAGTGATACAGGTCTGCTTGGGCAGGGTATGGAGCTATGGAAATTGACAGGGGAGCTGCCTTACCCAGAGACAGCAGTGGAATGGGACAGAGGCAAATCAGGCAATTCCAAAGGAAATAAGTTATCAAGGCCAGCCACAGTGGCTCACATCTGTAAACATAACACTTTGGGAAGTCAAGTGGGAGGATCCCTTGAGCCCAGAAGTTTGAGACCATTCTGGGAAGCATAGGGAGACCTGGTCTACATTAAAAAAACATTCTAATTAGTCGGGTATAGTAGCTCACACCTGTAGTGCCAGCTATTCAGAGGCTGAGGCAAGAGGATCACTTTATTCTGGGAGGTCCAAACTGCAGTGAGCCATGACAACATCACTGCACTTCAGCCTGGGCAACAAAGTGGGACCCTGTCTCAAAAAGAAAAAAAAGAAAAGCAGCTATAAAAAAATCAACATATATTTGTTTTGCAAAATGATAAACAATAATAATAAATTAACATACATAAACTTCCATTAGTAAGCAGAGCTTCAGTCAAATTTCCCTTTTGGATAATAACTTAGCAGGCAATGGGAAATGATCACCAGAATTTCTGATGACTCCAGTAAGGCACAGAATAGTGAATTTTTTTTTAAGTATGATTCATTTGTTTACTTATTTGTTCCACTTTTAATGAAAACCTACTACATGTCAGGTACTATTTTAGGTGCTAAAGATACAAAGTGGAACAACCTAAAAAGTCTCTATTCAAACAGAACTAACTTTCACTAAATGAGGAGATGGAAACAACCAAAAAGTATCAGATGCTTCAAAGAGGGTGATAGCACAGAGGCACTGGGGATCAACCCTAGGAAGACTAGCCTCTCTGGGGAATAGACATTTTAAGATGAGATCTAGCAAGTACCAGCCATATAAAGAGCCGGGAAATAATGTGAGGAAGAGGTGCCACCAAATATAGACTCTAGGGTGAGAAAGAGTCTGGGCACCAAGGGAACTAAGCAAATGGTGCAGGGAGGGGCAAGGATGGTAACAGTGGATCCAGGTGTTAGGCAAGAGTTTCTACATACACATTTATATATTTACAAATCAAGAAAAGCTCAACAGTCTAGATATTTGACATTTATAAATTCTTGTTTATTTCTTAATAATGTGCAATAATGGTTGTTTTAAATTTTTTAAGAGTTTCTTTCAGATATACATACTGAAATATTTTTATGTCTTGATTTGCTTCAAAATATTCTAAGCAGAGGATAGCGAGAGTGAGGGAAAATGAGTGAAGTAGTGGGGAGGTGGTAGCGCAGAATTGGCCATGAGTTGATAATTGCTGAAGCTGGATGATGGGTATATAGAGGTTCATTACATTATTATGCCTTATTTTGAATTATTGAAATTTTCCATAATAAATGTATTTTTAAAGCACCTTATTTAAAATATAAGGAGGGAGTATTTATAAATACAAATGTCCCATTCACAGGGGATTATTTTTTTTTTTTGAGAGAGTTTTGCTCTTGTTGCCCAGGCTGGAGTGCAATGGTGTGATCTCGGCTCACTGCAACCTCCGCCTCCTGGGTTCAAGCGATTCTCCTGCCTCAGCCTCCCGAGTAGCTGGGACTACAGGCGTGTGCCACCACGCCAGCTAATTTCATGTTTTCAGTAAAGACGAGGTTTCTCCATGTTGGTCAGGCTGGTCTCAAACTGCCAACTTCAGGTGATCTGCCCACCTTAGCCTCCCAAAGTGCTGAGATTACAGGTGTCAGCCTCTGTGCCCAGCCCATAGGGGATTTTTCTAAGGTAGAAATTAATCTCTATGATACTGTGGTAGATATAAGACACTATGAATTTGTCAAAACCTATGTAACTTTACAACAGAGTGAATCTTAATATATACAATTTTTTAAAAAATTCATGTAGGAGATCAGATTTTAGGATGGAATACAGAATATAACATATACCAGTTTTTGTGAGACTCAGTTGCACCCACAAGCTTTCATTAGCAGTCCCTCAAAGGCCCCAAAAGTCTAAGAGGTCCTAGCACAGTATACAAAACTTAGTATGTGTGGATATTCACCTTTTTCTAGTGAAAGGACCTAAGGTTTTCACAAAAAAAGGTTGAGAACCACTGACATTTCTCCTTGTTTGCAGCTTCTTGGCTGAAAAGTAATCTTACTATTGCCCTTAATCTAATGATAATACCTCATTCATTTTACAGTTTCCCTGCAAGGACATTACTACACAGCTATTACCATCCATAAGCAAATAATAAATACCAACAGTGAATTTTACAATTCTGAAAACTGTGTCAAGCACATATGTACCCACACACAAAAAAGGTGGAAGCCAGGTGCAGTGGCTCAGGCCTGTAATCCCGGTACTTTGGGAGGCCAAGGCGGGATTGGAGGGGGGATCACTTGAAGTCAGGAGTTTGAGACCAGCCTGGCCAACACGGTGAAACCCCATCTCTACTTAAAAAATAATAATAATACACAAATTAGCCAGGCGTGGCAGTGCATGCCTGTAGTCCCAAGCTGAGATATGGGGATACCAAGCTACTCAGAAGGCTCAGGCATGACAATTGCTTGAAACAGGGAGGCAGAGGTTACAGTGAGCTAAGATCAAGCCACTGCACTCCAGCCTGGGAGACAGAGCAAGACTCCATCTCAAAAAAAAAGGAAGGTGACACACTATGTAGTTCCCTTTACAGTCTCACCTTTTTATAATACAATATTTTACTTAATCTAAAGTGTATCATTATTTTTTGTGCCACTGAGAAAGAAAAAAGCTATCTATTAACTGATGACTCACCACTTACTATAACATGGTTCTGATTTCAGAGATGTTCAAATGTGGAAAAACTGTACATCCTGTAATCAGTTATACATGGCATTCAAAAGGTTAATTTAGCTAAGGCCCATCTCAGATCAGTTCAACAAATTGTTCAGAGTAGGTCAAGGAATCTGTATTCTGTTAAAGCTTCTCAGATGATTTTGGTTAAAGACTAAGTAAACTGTTAACCTTCAAAGGCAGCATAGTAGAGAAAGCATGCACTTTGGAGTCACACAGCCCCACACATCTCTGTGACCTACAGCAAATTCTGTAATTGCCCACAACCTCAGCTCCTCAGCTTTATCTGTTATAAAAAAGAAAAGAAAAAAAAAAAGTCAATGCCACCAACTTCCTATGGTTGATAAAAGAGAACACACATGTTAAGTACCTGGCATACAGCAAGATATGCTCTTCCTCCTCCCTAAATCACAGGTGATCCCTAACTAGGGACTTGTGTGCTGTCTATTCCAGCTTAAAATTTTTATAAGAATGAGAATGAGGCCAGGTGCAGTGGCTCACGACTATAATCCCAGTACTTGGGAGGCAGAGGCAGGCAGATCACCTGAGGTCAGGAGTTTGAGATTAGCCAGGCCAACATGGTGAAAACCCATCTCTACTAAAAATACCAAAATTAGCCATGCGTGGTGGTGGGCGCCTGT